>JAYESA010000997.1:0-71340 GCA_036927795.1 Iris macrosiphon | reverse complement strand
GTTAAATCATAACAAAACATATGAAAAGAAATATCTTTTGCTGGTATTTTGCAACGGAATACAAAGGCTCTAAATGGCCAAATATAATATGTCAATTTAGCTTGCAACTCACGATTACAACTTACGATTGCAAATAATGTACATCGTTTCATACATTATGCTCTTTTATAGCAAGATAACACTTAACAAAGAAAGTTTCAACTCGTCCAACGATTCCTCCGAAGCCTCATAACTGTCCAAGCGACAATCCGCGCATGTGGACAAGATTTACTCTGAAATGACATGAACAATAAATCTTGTATGTCACCAGTTTTTGTTTTGACATCAGAGTTCTTTTTCGAAGTGGTTTCTGTGAAGTGTGAAATCATAATTTTGAAATGGGACGTTTGGTTGGAGGATTAATTATCTCTACTTTAACACTTTCCAAATCATAACTACAAAAAATACACTTTCCAACTCTCTTCAACAACTATGCAAACACCAAATTTTATGATTTTTGTCACTTCTAACATTCATTTCTTCAAAGCACTTGAACGAAGGAATTGAAAACACATGCGTACGCGTGACGTGCGTACGCAAAATGTCGATTTTTGGATTTTCCACATTGCCGCACTTCACCGAACCAAATAGTCCCTTAGTGTGAAGATAAAGAAAAGGACCAACACCACTCAATATGATGAATATCCTTTCTGTCCCGATCGAGCCGATTGAGCAAATACCCAATGATTCCTCAGAAAAAGATTTGACATGATGCACAATGTTCGATAAACCATCAAATCCGACCAAATTAAGCAAGTCTGTATCACCGTCTAAATCCTGCAATTTCTCGCATAACTCAAGTCCAACCAGCCTATTCAATCCAACCAACCAACACAATACCTTCGCGTGGAGTGGGACATTACTATCAACACTTGGGTTCTTGTTGGGGTTGATGACTCGTCCCTTTTAAATTTAGCACCCAATTTCTTGTAAGTGACTTGGCCCCTTACCGAATGGACACTTGGATTCCCGTCGAGGTTGGTGATTCATTCCTTCGAAATTGAGCACCCGCTTCTTGTAAGTGGTTGATTCATCTCTTCGAAATTGAGCACCCAGTTCTTGTAAGTGACTCGGCCCCTCACCGAAGACCACTTAGGTTCCCACTGGCGACTTGTCCCTTCGAATTTGAGCATTTGGCCTCTCGCAAGTGACTTGGCCCCTCGCCAAATAAACACTTGGATTCTCTTTGGTGACTCGTCTCTTCGAAATTGAGCACCCGGATTCTCGCAAGTTACCTCTCTCTTGTTGTGTCATTTTATAGTATTACAACACCAAACAGAAAAAATGTAGGTCGTGTAAGGGTATGAAGTAGAGAGGACCATCTGCTTAATGAATTACATTAATTTCTACCTCCATTTACCTTGTAGGTTTTTACTCATAATGTGGTCATTTCATGCTTACGCCACCTGCTCTTACATTTTTCACAGCTTATCTCATTGGACATGGGTTCATTGGTTGCTGGGGCTAAATTTCGTGGAGATTTTGAGGAAAGACTGAAAGCTGTTTTGAAAGAAGTCACTGCCTCAAACGGACAAATTATTTTATTCATTGATGAGATAAATACTGTGGTTGGTGCAGGTTAGTATTTATTGAATGTTGCTTTTGAACCTGGAAAGGTTCCTCTTCTTCTCTCTTGGTACTCAACAGAGATCAATTACTTCCCTCAGTTGTTTTGTCAAAATTTTCAATAAGCTTTTCTTGTAAATTTTTTACATCATTTGTGACATTACTTGTTGGGAACTACTAAGGAAAAGCAATTATGGTATCTGTAAAGCCACATGTATCAAAGTAACTATGCTTTTCTTAGCTATTGACTCCCACTTCAAATAGGTTCAGGGCCGTTTAGGTGTCCATGTCTAGAAGTGTATGTTTATTGACGACCTGAGAATATATTTTGATTGTAATTGATCTATTTCTTTATCAAGATAAACCATTTTATTGGAAATATCATTGCATCGATATATTTTATATGTCCATGTCTTGGTTCATGAGAATTAACCATGTCTTCTCCTTTCCATGCCAATATTGCTCTTTTTAAGGTCTTATGATCCACCTGTCCTTCCACCATTTATGATCTTTGATATGCTTTGTATTGTTTTTTTAAAACTAATGATGGATTCTTTGATATGCTTTTGTTGTTTAGCGGGCCTCAAAAACTTTTGATAGAACTTTGTTGTTGTTGTATGGCTGTAGGTTCATGTTATGAAAGCTCCATGGAAGAATTGCTGGTTCTTGTAACTAGCTGCTATCTAATACGAACCGTCTCTTAGTTGGTATCATATTCCTAGACAAGACAGTGATGGGCAAGAGAGATATTTGCCATGTAACCTTGATGACCTTTTGGTCATTTGACTTTAGCTTTTGTAACCAAAGCATCCTCTATGTTATCTTTAGACTAGGGAAGTTTCTAATATAACATGTAAGATGATAAGATTTGTTAGAGAATCACATTTATCTTTTTAGTTTATAAACCTAAATCAGTACTAACTCACATCAGCTTAAGCATTCTCGTTATGAAGGGTTTATTATTTTTTGCGTAAATCATGGAAGTGTAAAGGCAGCTTTTCTTTATGGATCAAACAAGGTGATGAGCAGGAAATAAATTGATAAAATTTCTCATTAGATTTGGTCAAATTTTGTTGAGTTTTTGCTCATACCTCTTACATTATTGTGTAAGCTTACATTCCTATCTTTTAACTTGTTGCTCAGTTGGTAAATGTTTTCAAGTGTGACAGGTTGTCCTGGAATTGTGGGCAACAATACTCTTGTCCATGGTCTCCTCAACTTCGTAGTGACAAATGATAGGAATGCTTATAGTCCAAGCACTGATTTTGTATGATAACCCTTACTAGGTAAACTTAACCTAGACTTGCATATAAACCATATTTATAGAATTGGCATGGTAAAGATATTTAGGGTTTGCACTAGTTTTATCAGGCAGAACCTAGAATATAAGAGAAAATCCTTTGCAGTTTAAGTAGTCCATACAGCTTCCCTTTCGAAGGGAAACTGGTTTGTTCCTTTTACGTCATTACGTGGCAGCTTTGTACTCACTTATCAAACTAATATAAAGAGTTTTTCAACTTTTTCTTGATAATAGAGGTAGTACGTCCCAACCTGATATTATCATTCTTCGTTTCTTCTTTTTCCTTCCCTTTGTTGGGCTGGTTCTTTAACGTGAACTGAAGCTAGGCAAATATGGATCTTGTGCCTGACTGTGCAGAGTTATAGTTCCACAACAAGATGGATGCAAAGTAAGAATATTATTGGTAAGAAGATTCTTTATATTAAACGTGGGAATAATACCCCCTGCTTGTTCCATTAGTAATATTTAACGAAACAATGGTCCAAGTTCAAGTATGTGAAAGCAAAAAAATAGTAAAAATACACAATGTACAAAATCAAATCTAAAAATAAAACAGAACAATCTGCTGGCTAGAAGGGAGATTCGCCGTAGTTAGAATCCACTGCCTGTCTTCATAGGAGAGTTTTAGAAAATTGTCTAACATCTTCCTCCTCTTTTTCTTGATAACAACAATCCTTCTTAGAAGGCCTATACCTCATTGTCCTCAATCCTAACACACTTAGATGTCCCTTGATGGTCTAGCATGACCTGATCCTTGTATATCCACTTTGTATTAATGTCCATTGTTGAAATATACCTTAATTCCGATACGTAGACTGTGTCTAAGCACCCCATACCTATTTGACACATCCAACTTCTCTTCCCTGTATGTAAACCTCTTAATATCTAACACACCTTGATCCCCTTATCTAGTGCGTGTTTAGACCTGCGATTTCGATTCCTCTTCTTGTCAATCCACGGTCTAAAAGGCCCCTTCCAGATCTAACACCCAATGATCCCCTTTTCTAGTGTGTTTTTTTGGACCTGTGATTGGCAATAAGATCCCAGAAGCAGTAAGTAGATAATTGTCAGAGGAAACAACGAATTTCCTTTAATAGCTGTGGGGCTTGTGCCTTAGGATGCATGCACTTCTTCATTTATTAGAAATTTGTACCTATTGAAATTCAGAGATATATAAAACTTGTTTGTTTTCTGACTGGAAGCTCAAAGAACGTCCGAGATCTCAACAATTTGTGGGTATTGTTGGTTATTGAAGATCAAGATCCTCATAATTTATACCAGTTGTAGTTTGTTGGGATCCACTTACCTGCATGAAGTCTGGTTCGCTTTTTTTTACTCTATATGTTATAAAAATTTCTGCATAATCTTAGTTCACTAGGTACCAGCCTGGTTTGCGTCTGATTCTTAAGAACTTTACTACCAGCTACTGTAAATTTATAGATTTAAACTCTTGATAAAGAATTTCAAATAACTAAATGAATTTTCTATATTTAGCAAGCCATGGTGCACTAATCCGAATGCAACAAGTTGAATCGGTAATCTGCACTTAGCACTTGAATGCTGAGCGTGTGAGTGTTAAGGTTGTGCTAAGGTCAGGGCCGGCCCTGGGGTACGCCCCGAAACCCATCGGGCTTGGGCAACCCCCCTAGTTTGGGCAACCCTTCCAGGCCCCTAAATCTCCACCTCTCTGCCAATAGTGTCACGACCTGCACCCGGCTTTTCGTGCACGAGTATGTGGGTACGTTCAACCTACGCCGCAACATCGACGGTAGAACCCTGTCTAAGGCAATATAACTATCTAAACATCTCACACAATATAATTAAGAGTATCTGTCATGCTGTCTCAACTCCAAACGGAGAACAATATAATAGTGTAATATTGGTAAACAATATTCAATCACAATATCAAACTAAGGAGGATGAAAGTACGATATAGAATAAAAGAGAAATATGAGTCACAAAAATATCCTCAAATCCAATACTATAAGTCTAGGCTCAACAACTCTCCAAACAATATATATACATGCCATGAGTCCAAAATAAGACTAGTACAAGTCCAAATCTATATAACTAGGCCTCCTCGGTCACTGGTACTATGTCCTCCTGCTCTAGGGGAGTATCCTCTAGTGGCTCATCATCCTGCGGGCTGTAATAAGTGGGACACAGCTACTCTAGCCAATCATTTGAAAAATATATCCAATCAGGAAAGGAGCGAAGTATAAAACTCTGAAAGGAACTCCAAATACATGGTAAATCATATATGACGAGTAATAGAAAAGGATACAAGATGCACAAGTATTAAGAAATGGAAATACATGTGAGAACAAGCAAATAATCACGATAAGGAACTGAAAAGTAATTACTGATAATATGAAAATAAACTGCAAGTAGAAAAACATGAATACTAGCTATATGGTTTAGAGCACAAGTTCGTTATGTGATCGGCTTAGGTTGCACATAAGGTAAATAGGTATCTCGATTATACATGAGGTGTATAATCGACATACACATGAGATAATAGGGCTTGATCACATAACCAACTTCTACTCCCTCTCTCAACTAATACTTATGGATCCAAATCACGACACGTTACGCACATAAATATTGTAGGCACACTAGCACACGAAATAGTGAATGCATATGAAAATCAATACCCAATGCACATGATGAAATATATGTGAATGAGTACCCGCTGAACACGGTAAGGGATAACATCTCCTGACGGGATCCATATAGTACCAGTCCGTGTAACCAAGTGTCAATATCAAGTACGTAGTTCTAGAACAAGTGATATATACACTATCATGAAATAAAAACTAACAGAGAGATGTACTCGCCTGAGGTCCTGAGCAAGGTGTCTCTCGATGCCCAAACTGGTGTCACACAGTCCTATATATTAAATATCAATGTCACTTAGGTGTAATGGATGATAACTGAGTTAAAATGCACTAATATGAATTTCTAGGCCATTTCTACGTCAAACTACGTTATTACCTTGGTTTCAAGTCCACACATAGCTTCTAAGTTGATTACAAGTTCATTCTAGGTAATACTAGGTCATAACTAGGTTCTTGGTCCATAACTTGAAGGTATTAATTAAACTAACTAATAATCTTATAGTTATATCTATTATTAGTAAAACCTTAACTTATCAACACTCACCTATATCTCCCTTGGTATCTAAGCTAATTACCCATACTACAAGACACACCACAACTTGACATCAAAACCTTCACTCACATACTCTAGCTAATTTCCTAATTGATACCTCACCCCTAATCTTGCCACTAAACCCCAAATTGCAACTGATACCAATTCTCCCTCACCCATCTTGCTGATACATCACACACAGTTCACATGTGTGCACACAATCACACTCCCCTCTAATTGTTCACAAGGACTCCCCCATCATTACTCATATGAGTACACACACACACCTTATTATAGGTACATCCATTAGATTGACACTAGTTCTTACACTAGATATCAATTTCCTCAGATATGTATCAGTTATCAACTTCACCCCACTGTCATTTGCCCGAGCCTATTACCACTGCATTTATGTTGCTGCTCCTAGTTGCTGCTCGATGCAATGCTGCTGCACCTTGCTGCAAATGCAACTGCCTGCACTGCACTGCACTGCTAGCTGCTGCATTGCACTGCTTGCAATGTTGTACTGCACTGCACTGCTTGCAATGTTGTACTGCACTGCTACTTGCTGCTTGCAATGCTGCACTGCTTGCAATGCACACTGCTAAGCAAATGCTGCAGCTGCACTGCACTGCAAATGCTTGCTGTTGCACATTGCTTGCTGCTCCAGTTGCTGATATTGAAACTGCTGCACTTGCTTGCTGCTGCACTTGCTGTTGCTAAAACCCGACCCCCTCTACTCCAATGCACACTGACATGAAACCCCACCAATACTACATTGCTTGCTAGTCCAATGTAAACAAATAGGTATGAAAACAGTATCCCACTGATACAAGTATCAGTCACTCCAATGCACACTGCCATCTCGATTCCCCCCATCAATGCTATATGAAACCACACCACACACAAACCTATATATTGATATATCTATACATACACACACACACATACATATATCTATACATACACACACACATATAGATATATAGATTGAGGCATTTAAACAAATATCTATAGTGCATCAATTAGGATATCTATGATACTCAACTCATTGAGGTGCCAAACTCTCCATTATCCACAATTAATCATTCCCTCAAATCATATATATATATATAATTACAAATATTAGAAGTCATTACAACATATAATGAAAATAATTCATGTAAATCACCCAAAATTGGTCCCGTATCACACCGTATCGCAAAATACCTTGATACGGCCTATACGTATCCATTTGTGGACACGTACCTAGTCCCATAACCCCGATCTAAGTCTAATTAGATCTAATTGATCTCATGACACAATTGATGTGTCAAATTCGTAATTCTCCCAACATGCACACAAAATATTACATAGAACTCACAATACAAACCCAAATAACCTAGAACTTGTTCCTATAGGTAATCCTATGCCGTGGGGTCATTCCTAATGGTCAAATGCATGATTAAGAAGCCATAATGAGAGAAAAAATAAGGAATTACCAATTGGGAGATGGAGTTCCAATGAAATTGCAATTGGACAAGATCCGGACACGATCTCAAGCTCCAAAGCTTCTCCTCCTTGTGCTCCTTGCTTCTCCAAGCTCCAAGGCTCCAAGAGTGATGAATTTGAGAAGGAATTGGTGGTGCATTGTGTAAAAATTTAATGAAGAAAAATTGGAAAATTGGGGATCTATAATTTGGATCAAAATTGAAATGCAAATGAGGAGAGAGAGAGGAGAACCCCCACTTCATGTGGCCGGCCTCTTCCCCTTCCCCAAGCAATATCAATATGTCCAAGTGGCCCCTACATGTTACATTATGAGGAATAATTAAGGATGGGTATATTTGTAAGTCTCTAACTAATTGTAATTACACTAATCCTTCTTAATTTAATTAGTGGAATGACTAATTGGACTTGGGTCCAAGTTGGACTCACTATTTGTCATGACAAATCTAAATAGGCCCATATGTGACAAGTCTAATTATTGTCTAGTCTATCTAACTAGCTAATTAACACAAGTCTCTAATGACTAACTAATACTAGTCATAATAATCATAACTTATCTTAATTAAATAAAATATACTATCATCACACAATATTCAATATTATATTTCTAAAATTAAATACCCATGCCAAATTATCAAACTATTCCTAGCTGAAAAAGTGAGGGTGACAAATAGAGACTCTGCGGTCCAGCCCAACTCCTCTCTGTCAGTTGAACTAGCAATCCATCATGTCCATATTTTGACTTTCCACTGGAAAAGCCTCGAGTAGCTCAAGGAGAGGAACTCAGAATCCGAGCTCCACGCCGCCGTCAGAACCGGAGACTTCGACGTCACTGCCAACCCCACTCGCCATCATTTTTTTGATATCTTCTTTTGGAGTCAAGGGCAAGGGGCAACCAAATTTAGCTCCGGCTAGGACAACCCAACCCCTTGGGCCTGCCCTTAGCAAGCTAAGGTGCAAGGGCTTTCCTACATAGTCTACTTATGTTAAACTCTTATTGTTTACTTCAATAAATATGGTGATCTTATGTGTGTGCTTCCTACATCATAGGGTCAACCCTTTATGGTCATTGTGAGCTATAGATAAATATACTAATGCCCAGTAATAGTGCCCGTGCACTATTTAATTACTTGGCAGTGAAAGCTAAGGAAATGCTTATGCTAGTCATTTAAGTTTTATATCTTCTCCTTTTAATCTTCTTTTGTATTTCTCTCAAAGTACTTACCATAGTTATGTCTTTTTATCTTGTTTTATTCTGATGAAAATTACTATAGGAGCTACCGGTGGAGCAATGGATGCCGGCAACTTGCTAAAGCCCGTGTTGGGTCGTGGAGAGCTCCGTTGTATTGGAGCAACTACATTAACTGAATACAGAAAATATATTGAGAAAGACCCAGCATTAGAGCTTATATTTCAACAAGTCTACTGTAGCCAACCTTCCGTAGAAGGTGCAATCTCCATACTTCGTGGGCTTCGAGAGAGTCATGAATTGCATCACGGTGTTAAAATATCAGACTCTGCACTTGTCTCTGCTGCTGTTCTGTCAGATCGATACATCACTGAGCGCTTTTTGCCTGATAAGGGTACATTTTAACTTGTTTATTTAAGATTCAGTAATAAGTTTTCTCTGGACCACGACCTCATCATGCATTAGTTTGTACTTGATAGTCTTTACTCATATTTGTAAATCAACCATTCATCTTGACGAATTTACTGCAGAAAACCTCCAACTGAATTTTCTCAGTTGGATATAAGTTAGCCGTAACAACTTTTTATCCCTCCTCGGATCATTGACATTGAGCACCTTTATCATTGTAACTTTTGAGTTATATTCGTCGGTATTCGCTGCATGACAAATCTATCATGTTTGTGCTGTTAGGGGAGGCTCTTCTGCACTATATTTGATATTCTATTTGAAGAAATTACTAGTGATATTCTATTTGAAGCCATTCTTCATAGGGATGAATTCTGTATTATATTACCTTATAGGTATATGTTGATTATTGGTTATAGCTAGAAGTGCTCTCAAAATAGTGTGTGGCAAAGTTAACATGTGTTCCTTGCAGCAATTGATCTTGTTGACGAGGCAGCTGCAAAGCTGAAAATGGAGATAACATCCAAGCCCACCGAATTGGACAAAATTGACAGAGCAGTATTAAAATTGGAGATGGAGAAGCTTTCTTTTAAGAATGACACTGATAAAGCGTCGAAAGAACGGCTGACCAAGTTGGAAGCCAACCTTGCATTGCTTAGACAAAAGCAAAAAGATCTAGCGCAACTATGGGAGGAGGAAAAAACCCTAATGACTCGAATCCGTTCAATTAAAGAGGAGGTAAAACTATTTAAGTAGCCAATCATGTTAGTAATCACACTAATAAGTTCTTACACAGGTCTTAACCATTTTGCCTTATCATAGGTTGATGAGATGGAAGCTGCTATACGTAAGTACAATTTGCATCCTGCTCCAGAGCTCAAGTATGGGACACTAATCTCCCTACGGAGACAACTTGAGGAGGCTGAAAGGAATCTTGCTGAATTCCAACAATCAGGCAATTCTATGCTTCGAGAAGAAGTCACAGATCTTGATATTGCTGAAATTGTAAGCAAGTGGACTGGCATTCCAATCTCAAATCTTCGGCAGTCGGAGAGGGACACGCTGGTTTCCTTAGAACAAGTTCTTCACAAGAGAGTCGTGGGCCAGGATGTTGCAGTGAAATCAGTAGCTGATGCTATACGCCGTTTTAGGGCAGGGCTCTCGGATCCAAAGCGCCCAATAGCAAGCTTCATGTTCATGGGTCCCACTGGTGTGGGCAAGACTGAGCTCGGTAAAGCTCTTGCAGCCTATCTTTTTAACTCGGAGAATGCTTTAGTCAGAATAGACATGAGCGAGTACATGGAGAAGCATTCAGTTTCGCGGTTGGTTGGTGCTCCACCTGGTTATGTTGGTTATGAGGAGGGAGGACAACTTACCGAGGTGGTCAGAAGGAGACCATACTCAGTGGTCCTCTTTGACGAGATTGAGAAGGCACACCATGACGTGTTTAATATTCTACTGCAGCTCTTGGATGATGGGAGGATCACCGATTCACAAGGAAGGACAGTCAGTTTCACTTATTGTGTTGTTATAATGACTTCAAACATCGGTTCGCATTATATCTTGGATACTCTTCGGAATACTCATGATTCCAAGGAGGCAATGTATGAATTGATGAAGAGGCAGGTGGTAGAATTGGCCCAAACTTTCCTGCCAGAGTTCATGAACAGGATTGATGAATATATTGTGTTCCAGCCATTGGACTCCAAACAAATCAATCATATTGTAGAGATCCAGGTATGTTTAACTTTAGTTTCTCCAATTCTTCTCATTTTTTGCAGGTAAGTTTCTCAAGCCAGAAACCGTACTGGTAGCTTAAACACTTGGGCTATGTTACGTCATATGTTACGTCATATTTCTAGTATATTAAGTTATTTTTGTTTGTGATTAGTCCTGATCAACCACAGCTGAAGATTGTTTTATGAAATTGTTCTAACTTGTAGCCTGGTAGCACCAAACCCATTATATAAGCTGCTGCTCTTTATGTTTCCTATGTGCATCTGAACAATTAAAATCTTCTATACTACAAATTCTTACTACGTGTAAAATGTTTATGCAGTTGAATAGGCTGAAAGAGAGGCTTAAACAGAAGAAGATTGACCTCCGTTTCGCCCAAGAAGCAGTCGATCTCTTGGGGACCCTTGGGTTTGATCCCATCTATGGAGCACGTCCAGTAAAAAGGGTGATACAGCAGCAGGTGGAGAACGAGCTTGCTCTTGGGGTGTTGAGAGGAGATTTTGGTGAGGATGACTCTGTAGTGGTGGATGTCATCACTTCTTCGACAGCGAACAATTCGTCTCCACAGGAGACGCTTGTTATCAAGAAGTTGGACGATATTCCTACTGGAGATGATTTGCTAGTCAGTAGCAGTTAGGATATGTGAAATTTGGTACTTTTTTAGTTCTTCATGGTTTCTATGTTAATGTAGTTCACCTGAGAGAGACGACAAAGTTTTACAACATTAAGTGTACGCTTAAGAGAGGTTTTGATTGGCACTTTTCTTCTTAAGATCCCTTGAATTGTGCATCTCGTTCTGGAACTCTGATTCCATCATGGAGAAGGTACGCTCGGCAATTAACTGTAATGTTTTGTTAACAAAAGTGAGAATCTTCATCCTTGTAAAAACGTTATATCTCTTTTTGGACAGTTGTACAGAAAAAGCATTGTTTTGTATTTTCCTACTCTCGACCTGTCAGTCTTGGTCACCGATGGTAACATATGTTTCACTTGGTATACACGTGGAAGTTGGAGCGACTTACATGCAAGGGGCATGAATTTTTTTTAATTTGATATTCTAATTTGATTTTTGAATTCTATCATGAAATTTTTCATCAATGATTATTCTCTAACACTAAAATGTCATACTGACGGTGCGTATACGTGGCGGTGATTTTATTGTTATTCAAATTTCTCATTTGTGATATTCTAATTTTATTTTTGAATTCTATAGATCTCTCATTTGTGATTAAGATTTTCTAACATTAAAAGTGCGTAACGTCATCTCACATCATTGGTGATGGTATCATCCAAAAAACTTGGGTGATGAATAACATTTGTTTATTTGTTTTGAATAGTACTATTTGAAGTTTGATTTCAACTACGATGAACAAAATTTGTAGTTGGACTAATGTATTTGTGATAAATTGAACCCAAGTAGAATACGTGTCTCTCTCTCTCTCTCTCTCTCTCTCTCTCTCTCTCTCTGTTAACAAGTACATATTCAAATTTGTATGCAGACTTTCATCCTTTCATGATGATGAAAGATGAAACCATTGGATTAGGGGAAGAAAAACTCAAAAGAAAGCATTGGATCAACAAAACCCCTAGTGGTTGGTACAGTGGTAATCCTAGCAAGAGAGTGAGAAAATGACGTGGGTTCGAATATGTTATGTTTTCGATTCGATCGAATTGGTAAATTGCCAACTAGAAATTATGTTATACAAATCTAGATTGTACTTGTACATGACATGTATATAAATATTTTTCAAAACATTAGAAAACCAAAAATATATATAATGAAAATAAATTATTATTTTTACAAAATTGCAGTGGAAAAACGTAGCATCTCAAATGCCAACTGAAATATGCTAAACTTGACTTATAACTGATAAAACCAAAATAAAATAATATTGTTTCATACATCATATCCTTATTATAACTTATGAAACCAAATATTGTTTCATACATCATGTCTATACATAATTAAATAATTTTGTTAGGAGGTTATCGAAGATAACTCTTAACAGATTAATTACGATCGTATAGATACCGAACGATTTTTCAAAGATATGATTTGATGTGATGCGAGATCTCCTTAATGGGTAACCACACAAGTGGGCATCGTCTGATAAGTCAATTCATTCAAACCCAATTAAGCATGTCCGTATCATCACCCAAATCCTACGGTTTTTGCACAAATTCAAATTCGACTATACTATTCAAGCCAACAAACCATCATTATAAGTTAACCCGAGCAGGACATTACAGAATACGAGTGTGGACAAAATAAAAATGGAAATGAGATACAAGCATTGTTACAAAACTACTGCAATTTGGAATATCTAAGTTAACTATGAACTATATATCCTCCTTTTATAGCCACCACAGTTGTGCTATTCTTGAATGATGTTCCTCAGCAAATATGCACCAACAAATAGCAAATTGATTCTGTCATTTATATCTGATGCCAGTACTAGAAAGGTTTCTTATTAGTACATCTAATACAATTGTATCAAAATAGGTCAATATATGTTCATAGATTCATTCATCTTACTTGTGCAATGAATCAAGGGAATCAATATAGGTCAAGAAACCCATGAGCAGTATCAGAAGTGAACCTATACATTATACATATTCCCATCTAACCTATCCTCTTGGCAGTTCTGAGGACTCGGGTTCGGATCAGGTTTACTGAATCAATGAAAAGTTAAAGAAGTTGTGAAGGTTCCGAGTCATATTCCCGGGGAACTACAAAATGGACAGGCAATGGCTAGTAATTGAGAAGCAGTGATCGTATGAAGACCTAAAGTTTCTTACACCTGACCTGATGAAAGAAGCAGGTTGCACACAACTGTGTGGATACACTAGACCAGGAATAAGCAGACTATTTAAAGCAGAAAGCAGTAATGCATAAACTAAACAGCCTTGTATAACAAATGTGACCAAAGAGTTTCCGGCCAAATAGTAGAAATGGAATATCAATTTTAAGCTTCTCAAACTGAATCATACACAATTAAGGCACACCACAGCCTCTTAGGTGTTTAACTTGACTTGTTGGTCGATATTTAAGTTATGAACCAAGAAACGTGACAAATTCAGAAGAATAATTGAAACAAACTCAACATCATCAATATCCAGGCCCCATTTCACAGAAAATTGTGTTTGATTAAGTTTATACAAAATGCAATTCACACAATATTTACATATGAGAAGCAATCCATATACTTGGACAATTCTGTGCTGAGAAAAGAAAAAAGCCAAGACAGATCTTTCAATATCGAAACATCCAAGGGAAGTACATTGCAGTACCTATATACTCGACTGAGCTGAGCGTATCTTTCTCTGTACAAGATCTTTTCCATTTATCCTTACTAAACTTCATATTAATCAGAGACAAAATCTTGGCTATACACAGTGCTGAAGAATGCTGATTCTTTCAGTGATCACTGGAGTGAGGGGAGGCTCCCTCATTTTGTAAATCAACACATTTGGTCTGCTTCCACAGGCATAATTTGAATTCCTTTTCACGCAGCTTTTGTTCCATGCATTCTAGTCTAGATTGAAGTTCTGCTATCTGCTCTCGCTGCCTTGTCGCCAAAAGCTCATGCAATCTTCTCTCCAATTCGTGTTTGGAAACTCCATTGTATTCATGGCTATCTAGGGGTATTATGCCTTCTTCCTCGTAACACTGAAGCTCTCAAAAGAAGGGTCGTCTTTCCTGTTGCTCAATTGTCAATTAATCAGGGGGGAAATAAGCATGACGATTCTAGCAAATCGTTAATGAAAATGCAACTTTTCTCGGGTATGAGCATGCAAACATTTTCCAGGAGCATAACTTAGCAGTGCAAAGTAACAAGGACAAGAACATCAAGGAGGAAGAAGAAAAGTTAAGGACAGTGAGTATGCAGGTTCAACATTGAAATAAGGGTAAGAAACGACATTTTCGATTGTGGTGTAGGCAAGAAACAGACTTGCTAGGTGCATTTTGGCATCAAAAAGAGACGTATCTGTACATGATTGAGTGGAAGAAAATTTCCGCAATATCACTATAAATCTAATAAGGCAACAAGAATATACCAATTACCAAGCAAGTAAAAATTATTCCTAAAGCTCTATCTATGTGAATAATGAAAACATGGATATTCAAAGCAAGATAGATACCTCCTCCCTATGTTGACGTGATGATGAGCTCTCTCCTTCCAAGTTCGTCTCAAGTCGTTCCAGTTCAAGCTCGAGTTCTGCTTCAATCTGATCCAAACTCACACTTCTTGTATTCCCAGCTGTAACATAATTTGATTCGCTTTCAAGTCCGGCAGCATGTTTCACCCCTTCAAGATCATAAGAAGCACTGCAAATGTCCTTGGAAACTGTCATTCTTCGCGCTTCGCTCCTGTCAAAATGAATTTTCTATCAGCACAACTAGGAATGCTTATAAGATGTTGTCTAGGTAGCATGATGAAGGATCCGATCAATATGAAATTTTGTGAATATGGATAAATGCATAATATCTACGGAAAGTTTAGTCAAAATTTACATTGATCAAAATCAAATGAACAAGAAAGTAAGAGTGTAATCTTATAATTCGAGGAAAGAGATTCTTGAAATCCCCATAGGGTTAATTTTTCATTAGGCTTAAGGTATCTATGAAGCCACACATGTTAATTAGACAAACTATATATTCCTAGTGTTGGGAGTGATTGGGACTATTTATAACGAACATGAAGTAATAAAACTATTCAAGGCTCATGACACTAAGGGTCTGCTTGGATTGAGTGTGAAGAGAGTTAAGTGTGTGTGTGTTGGTTGGTGTGTGTGTGTGTGTGTGTGTGTGTGTGGGTGGGTGGGTGGGTGTGGGTGGTGGTGGTGGTGGGGGGGGGGGGGGGCTGGTTAGTAGAGGGTTAAGTGAGGGTATGTTTATCCTTCTTTTGTCCATTTTTCAACCGTCCAAATCGGAGGATTAAGAAATGAAGGGTTTTGTTTAAAAAAGTCGTAAATATTCCTTTATTTGTCCTATAAAATATCGTGACTTTCTCCTCCATTCTTTTTTCTTTCAAATTGTTACTCCGTCTTCCTTGCTTTCAACTTGCTGGTATCTAGGCGAGTCGTCTCTTCTCGTTTTCTCTTATTATTCATCGTTCAAGGAGGGAAAAAAAATCAACAGCTATGTTTTTGATGCATATGTTGAGTTGATGACCATATACTATAAAAGAGTCTAGTAATGCTCATTTTAACTATAAAAGAGTTGATGACCATATACTATAAAAGACTAGTTTATACCACATTTCCTGGCACTTCTGAGCTAACTTAAGTTCAGAAGACTGTCATAGAACATTCATCTTAACCATTGCTTACTAATAACCTAGTGAAAAAGAAATAGACTGTTTAGACAACGGCTAATGCACTTTAGATAAGATTTTTTGGATACGGTATGTATATCCTTAACATTCCTGCATCCTATAGTCACCTAGTAATGCTCATTTATACTCCCACAATTCTGACAAGCTACTGTTCTACACTCAAAAGCATAATATGTCATGGGAAATTAATGATCATACAAGAAAGTAAATTTCATTCTCCATACCTCCAAGATAGCATGAAATTCCTCCTTTGCAGTTACCAACCTATCAGTGTCACTTGAATCAACAACATATATAATAGCTTGGGTGTTAGGAAAACAGCACCTCCAGTATGGCCTGTACTAGTGAACATAAAATAAGGTTCCTGCCCTCAAACAAGTCACTGAGGAAGAAATTAATTGCGATATTGTTCTACTAAATTTAAATACCAAAACAAAACAATTATTCAGGGATACTTTTCCACAAGTTCCTGAGATTAATTAATGACTCTAACAAAAGCAGTATATCAGACCATTTAGGTCTTCACACTCAATCTGACATTTAGTTGTGTTTATGCTAGAAAGCCAGAGGAGTACCTTAATTGAAATAAAGCTATATCTGATGAAGTTTGAGTATAGTTGTGTAGAATAAATATAGTACTTGCATTTATTACGAAGGAACTAGGAAGCTATAGATGCACCAAGCTTCTTGCTCTGTTCATGTTGTTTCCACATCAGACACAAAGACACCGATATACACATGGTCACACCAAATTGTTGTAGTATACATGCTTCTGTGTTCGTATTAATGTTGTATTCCTGCCCACAAGATAATACGTGACTGTGTGACGGATTTAATCTATTGAGAAAATGCAATGGTTTACTTCCCATATTCAAGTACATCAGTTCCATTCAAACGTAGTAGAACAGATATCTAATACCTCCACAAAGGAATTTACAGTACATCATATGTTCTAGCCATCTTAGAAAAGTGGGTAATCCCTTATGTTATCAGCTAGACACATACACTAGTTTAAGAACCTCCTAAATTAGGGATAACTTGTCTAAGGAGAATTCAATTTATAGGTTAAAAATCCATCAACTAGGACAAGCCCTTCATAATACATATACAGATTTCATTGTCAAAATCTACCTATGGGCGGTCAAATTTGACAAGAAAACCTCAATTGGCTAGCGCAGGTCAGGATCATTTCCAAAGTTGGCATGTCGGACATCGGATGTCGTACGAGATTGTCAGAAAAAATTAAAATATTAGGCATCCACATCGGGCTATTCAAAATTTCAAATATATACCTTATAGATAAGTTTTGATGAAAATAATCCATATTAACTATTTCAAATGTCCTAAATAGCCTAAATAAGAAATATATATACATATACAAATATATAGAGAGAGGGAGAGAGAGAGAGAGATCAATTCTATCAAAAAACTTGATTGAATTTTAGAATCTTATTGGAGAAGTAACATCAAAATCCGATAAAGACTAGATTTAGTCAACATAGAAAGAGATCTACAAAGGGTAAAGGAAGAACATGATTAAAATAAAAAAAAATAAAAAAAATAATAATAAACAAGAAAAGGTACATAATGACGACATTTGTTGGTGGCCTTGTGGGACTTTGACGACATTTTTACTGTCTTCGGCTGTCGTCGTTTCAATCGTTGGCAGCTTCATTGTAAATGATGAGGGAAAAGATAGAGAACTGAGAAGAGGATGAGAGTGTCGTCGAAGAAGACATGAGAGGTGACTATATCGTTGGTGGCCGATGAGTCGTCGGAGTTGCATTTTGGGAAAGACGATAGAGGAAAAATAGATAGATTATGGCTTCTAATTTGGGGATTTTTAAGTTACACAATGGACTAAAAGCATAATTGTCTTGTTACCGACCTGAACTGAAGTTGAGATAGTGTGAATACATCTGTGTTTGTGTTCGGATAACCCAAAACCTGGTTGGAGTATATGAGTTGCGATAGAGCCACGTTGTTCTGGTTCGGGTTCGGGTAAAACCAATACTCGGTTGGAGTAGGTCTTGTGTCCTTTCTGAACATGTTGGAAAAAGAGAATATGGTACGTGTCTGGGTTGGACCCAAAACCCATATTATTTTCGGATTTTTTCATATAAAGTAATAAAATATATAATATTTATATAAAACGGGATAACTTTTGGATAATTGCGGATGGGGGGACCACTCGCCAACTCAGTTGGCGAGTTGCTGAGTTGGCGAGCAGCTCGCCAACTGAGTTGGCGGGGCACCCTACTCGAGGGGCCGCTCGCCAACTCAGTTGGCGAGCCATGGACCGTTGGCTTTTTAGCCGTTGGCCAACGGCTATATTCCAACGTTCTCCTCCCCAATTCCTATATATATCCCCCCCACCCAACACTCCTCACACCACATTCTCCTCCTACCCCAAACACTCCTGACACCCCATTCTCCTCCTCTTGATATTTACTGGCGATGGCTACCCGCAATGACGGTCGTATTCCTGGCGGACCGACAACCGCGCTTATTATTAAGCAACGTGAAGAGCACATTTCTAGTCAGATTTTTACTGGCGAGATAATTTTTTAAATTACAAGTTGCCAACTTTATTAATGTATATGTTTTTTATAATGCCTATGTTTACTTTATTAATGCATATAATTTTTATAGTTATACGACCATGATAATGCTTTACGAACCCGGATCCACGTCCATTGGCGGTGTGAAAGGAATTATCGTACGTGGGAGCTTAATCCAGCTCAAAAGGCTTTGGTGGAATCCTTTGGATTCCACTATATAGATCGTGTTAGATATTTAATTCACGATCTTCATTTAGTTGTAAGCCTTGCGGAGCGTTGGTGGCCAGAACGCAACACTTTTCAACTCCCATTCGGCGAGATGACGATCACCCTTTATGATGTGGCGAATATACTAGGGTTACTGTCACGCCCCAGTCCCAAAATACGTAGGACTAGGATACGTAACGATGCCAGCCGCCCGTATATATGGCAACTCCAATATATGGAAACCATATATACGTGCGTACGCTGTATAATGAACAACAATTCACCAGTGGTATAATTAATCACAAGTCACAGGGTAATATCTAAATCTCATCCACAGAAATCACATAGACATGAATAACCAATAACTAGGTAACTAAATCTCAACAGTAAATAACTAAAGAATGACAGTCGGATGGAAACAAATCCACTGCCGATATGGAATATAAAAGGAACCAGAATACACACCATAAAAGATCAACATCTGACAATCCCGAGGCTCGAAGAGAAGACCTCCTCGGAAAATATATAACCTGTCCGGATCTGTGCTCCTGCGAGTACTCAAGAACATATACACCTGGCAGGGGACCAGGTCCTCAGAGGGACATAGCAAGATACAGAAAAATGACATGCCATAATATAAATACTGAATAAATAAATGGGGTGTGCTATCCATCTAAGTGAATGCAATTTAAAGACCTTGTAGTACGCATGGGAATGTGTCGGCTAGACATATGCTGACGTAATTCACCAATCGTCATGACCGGCTAGTATATGCCACATATGCCCCCGTCGCAAGGGCACAAGCAGTACCCCATCCTCCTCGGAGCATGGTAACGGAAACAAGAAAACCAATACCCCATCTCCGAGCAGCATGGTATCAGGCAACAGGAATACCCCATCTCCGAAGAGTATGGTATCAGGCAACAGGAATACCCCATCTCCGAAGAGTATGGTATCAGGCAACAGGAATACCCCATCTCCGAAGAGTATGGTATCAGGCAACAGGAATATATAAGGAGGGGGTGTCCCATACGTCTACTAGTATCTTTCCCGCCCAATACAGATGTACAAGTCGTGAAAACGACGTGGACACCTCCTACTATGATGCAAGTCTCAATAAAATAACAACTGAGCTAAATACCGCTACACGTGTTGCTCACACTGATGGCCAGTCGCGCATGAGGCACGCGTCCCTACATGTACTCACTCTGTGACGTGTAATGATACGTGTCAAGGCCTGGGAAGTTATATCAATAACTTCACAACTTTAGGTGGGTCTACTAGACACTAGGTCAGACACAAGTCCTAACGTCAACGCCATCGTTGACTGCACCCGAGCTTTCTCGGACGCGCACATTTATATAATATTAAAACATGTAACTAACAATAACTGAATTTAAACAGTACAACAAGGCAAGGTATACTTGCCTGGCAAGAGAGCTGCAAAATATAACGCCCAGATGTCAAGTGCCAAAAGTCAGAAACAATGGCCTCAGAATAAATGTCTCCGGATGCTGAAATAAACATCACTAACAGTCTCAGAAAATATCAAATAGCTAGAAACGCCTGTCCTTAAGTCCAATTTGGACACAGTGGCAAAAATGACAGTTTCCGGTCAAAGCGAGGTCCACATGTGGGCCCACTTTGCACCGAAAAATGTGTCAGGGTCAAAGGTCTCCAAATTCGCCAAACTTAGTGTCAACAAGTCAGGAACGATGATACGAACCCAACGGAACTTCCAGAATTGGATTCCGATGAGCCGGTCACAAAATCGCCCGTCAGGTGGAGCCTGTGGGGCCCACGATACGGAATTTTGTCAACGTTCTCAGAATCGAACCAAACTTGGATCATAGGACCAGCGTATTGCTACGAGTCCGATGGCGCAAGTTTCGTCTCGATCCGACGTGTGTACACAAAGTTGCAGCGTGTTCCAGAACTGACGGATACGGGGCGGTGTCGGCGGATACGCGTTGATTCCGGTGTGCACGCACATCCAAATCAACTTCTCCGAGTTCCTACACGTCCGTATCAACGTCGCGCACGTTTTGGTAAAGACCGCGTGCGACCAAGTCGTCCCGTTTGGCGGAGCGTACCCAGTTCCGGGGTGAATTGGGTCGTTGTTTTTCCTGTTTTTGGATCGCGTGTCGCGATCGCCACAGGACGCGATGCTCCGAGCGGGTTGCACGGGCACCGAGATGGTTACATAGCCTACGCAACGCAACTGACGGAATTGAAATCGGAATTACGACGAGAGAGATAAATATACCTGAACAGGGCTCCAGAAACTTGCGTTTCTCGTGTCCGACACGAGTCCGAGGGCTGTGTCCGTGTCCTGTGCCCTGTCCGCGTCCACGGCGACCCTAGGGTTGCTGAAGACCGGCCGGGGCGGCTCGCTGGAGGAGGGCGGCCGGTGACGGCGCAGGCTCGGACGGCCGGAGGCGGCTTCGGGAGCTGACCGGAGTCGGCTGGGAGGAGAGGAGAGGTGGTGGTGACGTTGGTGCTGGTGGTGGAAGATGGTGGTGGCGGCGGACTGTGATGGGGTGGCGGTGGTGGTGGAGAAGAAGAGGAGGAGGTCGGGAGGCGGACGGAGGTCGCCGGCAGGGTCGGCCAGCGGGAGGGGAAGAGAGGAAGGAGGAGGAGAGAGGGAGGCGGGTTGACGAGGGCGGGCCAGTGGAGAGGGGAAGAGAGGACGGCGCCGGCGGCCAGCGGCCGGCGGAGAGGCGGCCGAGCGGGGGAAGGCGCCGGCGGCGGGGAGGGAGAGAGGGAGCGGGGAAGAGGAAAAGAGGGAGAGAGAGAGCCCGGGGGCGGGGGTTTCCAAACTGCGGCTGCTGCCGCAGTTTCCTATTATTCTTTCCTTCCTTTCCTTTCTTTCTTTCTTTCTTGGTTTCCTTTCTTTCTTACTGCTGCTGCTTTCTTTCTTTTTCTTCTTTTCTTTCTTTCTTTCTTTCCTTTCCTTTCCTTTCCTTACTAAATTGCTGCTGCGGTTTCTAAGTTGGTGGAATGGTTTTGGTTTTGCTAGGATTAGATTTTTTTTTTTTTGGGTTTTTGGGTTTTGGGTATTTGGGTTTGGGTTTGGATCCATTAAGGATCCAAACCCATTATCCTTTACTTTTTCTTTTTCTTTTTCTTTTTCTTTTTCTTTATCTAATTAACTAATATATACATATATATATATACATATATATATATATATATATATATATATATATATATATATAATTATATTTACATATATATACCTAAAAATTTTAGAAAAATATATTTGTGCACACCATTAAACTAGCAACTGTCCACAGGGTCTTCTACATGAAATAAATTAGGAAAAATTTATAAAGGTTCCAAAAATTTCCTGGATGCACAAACACCTCAAATAAAAATAAATAAAAATCTATTTTCTCTATTTAGCACATAATTTCTATAAATAAAATAATAACTAATTAAAATAATAATAATATTTTAAGTAAAATATCTTGAGATATTTTACAGGATATTTACAGTATATTTTCGGGTGGGTCCTGCCTCAAAATGGACGGTGCAGGTTCACCGGCCAGTGAGGGGGTGACACCTCGCACTGCAATTTGCAGAAAAGTCCCTGTAATTTCATAAATTGCGTAAAGGTCCTATTTTAAAAAAATTGCGCAATTACGAAATTGTCTGGGAAAACTCCCTATTTTCGAAAATGCTATAATTCACAGAATTGAGGAAAATTGCTGTGCGAGGGTCCCGAGGGGGTAGGGGTGAGTCTGGGCAGGGCCTAGGCCTAGTTTTCTAGGGTGATACGGACCGTCGTATTTAAATAATTAATAAAAACTGCGCACGGTGTTCACTAATTATTTAGAGGCAGTTAGGGTCATAATTTTTCTACGGTGTCAATATACTAAATGTAGTATACTCAGTGTAGAAAAATTAACGTATTTTTGTCTGGACAAAACGGTTGCATGTTGGGCCTCAAATCGCTATTGGAACAGGGATGGGTACAGGTCTGGGTATTAAAATAGGAATTAAATACGGACGTTTGTAACGAGATTTGTGCGTCTCATACGAGACTCAAAACAAGGTATCTGGGAGTTGCACAAAGTGCAGGATAGTAGACTGGCATGTCTAGGAGAGGTATGTGAACTTCGTTCGGGGATAACAGTCAAGGTAAAGCTCCAAATTATTAGGTGACGGACAGGCGCACAAAAGAATAGGATATGTAAGCAAAATAAATTAAAATATTGCAACAAATCCTAAAATGTGAAAAATATTCCTAAAATACTGGAATCTGGTCGAGGGGGTTTACAATCTACCCAACTTATAAAAATTTCGTCCTCGAAATTAAAACTAAGCCGGGGTAGAAGTCAAAGTCGGCATAAGATATAATTTAACAAGTAATTTATATCTTGGTTTATGGATATGTTCGAAAAACGTTTACGCATGTCATACACACGCTTCCAAGTAGATTCTCCTGGCGCGCCGTGCTTCTATGTCACGCGGACCAAGGGAAATAGACTGATTTCTCAATACCATTTCTCGATGATCAAGGATTTCTACAGGCTGCTCCTGATACGACAAGCTCGGCCTAATGTTGATCTCCGAATGGTTGAGAACCTGACTGCTGTCTGTCACATACGCCTGAGTTGCGATACATGGAATACAGCAAGTACTCCTTCAAGTGAAGGTGGTAGCGCAAGTTGATTTGCCACTACTCCCACTCTTTCTGGCACGTCAATGGTCCAATATACCTTGGACTCAATTTGCCGCGTCCTCCGAATCGAATGGTGCTTCTAGTAGGTGAGATCTTCATGATGACATGATCGTCCTTTTTGAATTTCCAAGGGACGATGATGACGTCTGTCCACTGTTTCTGTCTGTCTTGCACTGCTCGCCAGGGTCCTTGCATTTACTTAACTGTCTCTACGGGGTTGACCACCAATTCTGGTCACGCGAATCCTTGTCTGGTAAAATGTTGACTGGTGTACCGTGCAATCTTACGATCTGCCTCAAATAAGTAATGTCTCCATAGCTAGAGCTTCTGCAGTCTAGCCAACTCTATAGGTAAGAAAAGTGCTGACTTGGAGAGTCGGTCCATAGGAATCTTGATCCTTACAAGTCAACCTAGTCATAGGTGCTGCTATCCATTCAGGGGACAATCCATTTGTTTATCCAGGTGAAATCTATTTAGACTCCTGTCAACAAAATGATACATTCATCATTGTATCACTTGAGTTCTGAACTTGGCCCGAGTTACGAGGCAAAATTAAAATCTCTTGCTGCCATAGTGATGCACGTATCAGGTACGTAAGTAGGTAGTGAAGGTCATCTAAAGGTAGCACAGTTTAAAACTGCAATCTATTCTACTAATAGGGTTTGGTAATTACCCAAGAAACAAACAGAAATGGCTACAGAAACCATATACTTTCGTATTTATACTAAGTATGAGGTTTCGTCTTTCCGAAATAAGGGAAGACGGAAAACAGTAATCAAGAGTTCAAGGGGAAGGTAATATATTAGAAGTGTGGGGATCAAGGCGTTTAAAGAATTCAATGGAAATTGTCAAGGCAGTTGTGGATTGAAATACTATTTTGATAATTCCTATTCACATGCTCGTATCAGTACAGTCATGTAGCTGATACGATATGCTCAGACATATCTAGCGGACAAGTACATCCGCCTACTAATCACTATATATCTCAATCCACGTAAAGTAGTTATGCGAAGGGCGAATCAAAATGCACTAAGGTTGATCAGACCGTAATACACTGATTCTGAATAGACAATTGTATTAGTGGAGTGGATCAGGCCCCAATAACACATGTGTCATGAACAAGCTCGAAAAAGAATAAGCTTGCAAAACTAGGCTATGATAGCATCATAAGTCAAGGTAGGACAGAAATTTTAAGTATGCTAGATTATGATGAGAGAAATTACAACATAATTCACAATCACAAAAAGACAAGACTCTACAATCTACAGTTAATATTCTAACTCCTTCCTAAGTTGCTAGTTGACCCAAAAGAGGTATGGCCTTCTAAGTTCTACAATCTTAATATACACTATAGGTTGTCTGCCTAAAACAGAAATTTCAAGAAAGTCTGCGTAAAGTAGGGGTATCAGAGCTGTCCGCGTAAAAAGTCTGTGCGTAACAGTCTGCGCGTAAAAGTCTGGGTGAAAGTCTGAGCGTAAAAGTTTTGCGCTAAAATCTGCGCAAAATTAGCGTGCGTAAGGTTTGTATAAAGTCTGCCTGCGTGAAGTCTAGCACACGTTGCAGCGTAAAGTTGTACGAGAACTTCATGAGTTTGTCAGTCAAGTTAATGAATCCTGACATCTGACAAGAGTACTTGCACAACGATCGAGTGGTCGGTTATGATGAAGAATTTGCACGGAGTCCCAGGTTGTCGTTTAGTGACTTTATTGGATACAAGTCAATTTTATGCTCGAGGTGAGACAAGATCAGATGTCCTGTCAGAAAGCTGTTTTCTTTTTGTGCAGGGCTCGAGGCATATATCTGTATTTAATACACGGGATTTGGTCAAGCTTGGGGAAAGCTAAGGCTGAAACAATACGCTCACATTCTATCCTTAGGTTACGCCTAATCAGATTACTCTACGCTGGTTGTCTTTTATTCAAGAATCATCAGGTTTACGCAGGGCAGTTACCTACGTGGCTTTTAGGACGTGTCCTACGCAGGATAAGGAATACTAAATGAAAGTGGATTGCAGTTATTATAACTGCAGCTTAAAGGAGATGATCTTCTGCAGAATTGGTTTTTTCTAATTATGCAGTTGTTTGGCTTTTACGCCAGCAACGGTCAAATGGGTTTCTAGCGTAACAATCTGGTTTATCTAAACATAGGATGAGGTTTTTAGTCTTATGATTCAGCCTTGGATTTCTATTGGTTCCTTAAGACTAGGGTCACACTATGGTTAATTCTCTAATTAATCCTAGTAGTGTTTATACTACTCTCAAGTCATACAAAAATACGTCCAGAGATAATGGTAAGTTAATCTATAGGTAGTGATGCTAGGGTTCACTAGGTAGTATGGAAAATTAGAGTTCATGGGTATCCTAAACTTAGGGATGTGTTTAAGCCCTAGTTGTGTTCTTAATAGGAATTCTACCCTAAGTATCATTCTATTAACAGGGATTTCTATATTCTAGCAGGGGCTATACTCAAGGAATTATTAGGGAAGCACAGGATTCAAGCAGGATGCAATTTTGTAAGTAGAACAGACTGGAAAGAAGATAAATCATAGTCAATTATGGATGAGATTCTATCCTTTAATCCTAGGTGCAGGCTTGCTCGGTACAGTAACGTAACCGAGACAATATGCTCTCGACCTGCATGGGCCACCACTAAAAACACTGTCACGCCCCAGTCCCAAAATACGTAGGACTAGGATACGTAACGATGCCAGCCGCCCGTATATATGGCAACTCCAATATATGGAAACCATATATACGTGCGTACGCTGTATAATGAACAACAATTCACCAGTGGTATAATTAATCACAAGTCACAGGGTAATATCTAAATCTCATCCACAGAAATCACATAGACATGAATAACCAATAACTAGGTAACTAAATCTCAACAGTAAATAACTAAAGAATGACAGTCGGATGGAAACAAATCCACTGCCGATATGGAATATAAAAGGAACCAGAATACACACCATAAAAGATCAACATCTGACAATCCCGAGGCTCGAAGAGAAGACCTCCTCGGAAAATATATAACCTGTCCGGATCTGTGCTCCTGCGAGTACTCAAGAACATATACACCTGGCAGGGGACCAGGTCCTCAGAGGGACATAGCAAGATACAGAAAAATGACATGCCATAATATAAATACTGAATAAATAAATGGGGTGTGCTATCCATCTAAGTGAATGCAATTTAAAGACCTTGTAGTACGCATGGGAATGTGTCGGCTAGACATATGCTGACGTAATTCACCAATCGTCATGACCGGCTAGTATATGCCACATATGCCCCCGTCGCAAGGGCACAAGCAGTACCCCATCCTCCTCGGAGCATGGTAACGGAAACAAGAAAACCAATACCCCATCTCCGAGCAGCATGGTATCAGGCAACAGGAATACCCCATCTCCGAAGAGTATGGTATCAGGCAACAGGAATACCCCATCTCCGAAGAGTATGGTATCAGGCAACAGGAATACCCCATCTCCGAAGAGTATGGTATCAGGCAACAGGAATATATAAGGAGGGGGTGTCCCATACGTCTACTAGTATCTTTCCCGCCCAATACAGATGTACAAGTCGTGAAAACGACGTGGACACCTCCTACTATGATGCAAGTCTCAATAAAATAACAACTGAGCTAAATACCGCTACACGTGTTGCTCACACTGATGGCCAGTCGCGCATGAGGCACGCGTCCCTACATGTACTCACTCTGTGACGTGTAATGATACGTGTCAAGGCCTGGGAAGTTATATCAATAACTTCACAACTTTAGGTGGGTCTACTAGACACTAGGTCAGACACAAGTCCTAACGTCAACGCCATCGTTGACTGCACCCGAGCTTTCTCGGACGCGCACATTTATATAATATTAAAACATGTAACTAACAATAACTGAATTTAAACAGTACAACAAGGCAAGGTATACTTGCCTGGCAAGAGAGCTGCAAAATATAACGCCCAGATGTCAAGTGCCAAAAGTCAGAAACAATGGCCTCAGAATAAATGTCTCCGGATGCTGAAATAAACATCACTAACAGTCTCAGAAAATATCAAATAGCTAGAAACGCCTGTCCTTAAGTCCAATTTGGACACAGTGGCAAAAATGACAGTTTCCGGTCAAAGCGAGGTCCACATGTGGGCCCACTTTGCACCGAAAAATGTGTCAGGGTCAAAGGTCTCCAAATTCGCCAAACTTAGTGTCAACAAGTCAGGAACGATGATACGAACCCAACGGAACTTCCAGAATTGGATTCCGATGAGCCGGTCACAAAATCGCCCGTCAGGTGGAGCCTGTGGGGCCCACGATACGGAATTTTGTCAACGTTCTCAGAATCGAACCAAACTTGGATCATAGGACCAGCGTATTGCTACGAGTCCGATGGCGCAAGTTTCGTCTCGATCCGACGTGTGTACACAAAGTTGCAGCGTGTTCCAGAACTGACGGATACGGGGCGGTGTCGGCGGATACGCGTTGATTCCGGTGTGCACGCACATCCAAATCAACTTCTCCGAGTTCCTACACGTCCGTATCAACGTCGCGCACGTTTTGGTAAAGACCGCGTGCGACCAAGTCGTCCCGTTTGGCGGAGCGTACCCAGTTCCGGGGTGAATTGGGTCGTTGTTTTTCCTGTTTTTGGATCGCGTGTCGCGATCGCCACAGGACGCGATGCTCCGAGCGGGTTGCACGGGCACCGAGATGGTTACATAGCCTACGCAACGCAACTGACGGAATTGAAATCGGAATTACGACGAGAGAGATAAATATACCTGAACAGGGCTCCAGAAACTTGCGTTTCTCGTGTCCGACACGAGTCCGAGGGCTGTGTCCGTGTCCTGTGCCCTGTCCGCGTCCACGGCGACCCTAGGGTTGCTGAAGACCGGCCGGGGCGGCTCGCTGGAGGAGGGCGGCCGGTGACGGCGCAGGCTCGGACGGCCGGAGGCGGCTTCGGGAGCTGACCGGAGTCGGCTGGGAGGAGAGGAGAGGTGGTGGTGACGTTGGTGCTGGTGGTGGAAGATGGTGGTGGCGGCGGACTGTGATGGGGTGGCGGTGGTGGTGGAGAAGAAGAGGAGGAGGTCGGGAGGCGGACGGAGGTCGCCGGCAGGGTCGGCCAGCGGGAGGGGAAGAGAGGAAGGAGGAGGAGAGAGGGAGGCGGGTTGACGAGGGCGGGCCAGTGGAGAGGGGAAGAGAGGACGGCGCCGGCGGCCAGCGGCCGGCGGAGAGGCGGCCGAGCGGGGGAAGGCGCCGGCGGCGGGGAGGGAGAGAGGGAGCGGGGAAGAGGAAAAGAGGGAGAGAGAGAGCCCGGGGGCGGGGGTTTCCAAACTGCGGCTGCTGCCGCAGTTTCCTATTATTCTTTCCTTCCTTTCCTTTCTTTCTTTCTTTCTTGGTTTCCTTTCTTTCTTACTGCTGCTGCTTTCTTTCTTTTTCTTCTTTTCTTTCTTTCTTTCTTTCCTTTCCTTTACTTTCCTTACTAAATTGCTGCTGCGGTTTCTAAGTTGGTGGAATGGTTTTGGTTTTGCTAGGATTAGATTTTTTTTTTTTTGGGTTTTTGGGTTTTGGGTATTTGGGTTTGGGTTTGGATCCATTAAGGATCCAAACCCATTATCCTTTACTTTTTCTTTTTCTTTTTCTTTTTCTTTTTCTTTATCTAATTAACTAATATATACATATATATATATACATATATATATATATATATATATATATATATATATAATTATATTTACATATATATACCTAAAAATTTTAGAAAAATATATTTGTGCACACCATTAAACTAGCAACTGTCCACAGGGTCTTCTACATGAAATAAATTAGGAAAAATTTATAAAGGTTCCAAAAATTTCCTGGATGCACAAACACCTCAAATAAAAATAAATAAAAATCTATTTTCTCTATTTAGCACATAATTTCTATAAATAAAATAATAACTAATTAAAATAATAATAATATTTTAAGTAAAATATCTTGAGATATTTTACAGGATATTTACAGTATATTTTCGGGTGGGTCCTGCCTCAAAATGGACGGTGCAGGTTCACCGGCCAGTGAGGGGGTGACACCTCGCACTGCAATTTGCAGAAAAGTCCCTGTAATTTCATAAATTGCGTAAAGGTCCTATTTTAAAAAAATTGCGCAATTACGAAATTGTCTGGGAAAACTCCCTATTTTCGAAAATGCTATAATTCACAGAATTGAGGAAAATTGCTGTGCGAGGGTCCCGAGGGGGTAGGGGTGAGTCTGGGCAGGGCCTAGGCCTAGTTTTCTAGGGTGATACGGACCGTCGTATTTAAATAATTAATAAAAACTGCGCACGGTGTTCACTAATTATTTAGAGGCAGTTAGGGTCATAATTTTTCTACGGTGTCAATATACTAAATGTAGTATACTCAGTGTAGAAAAATTAACGTATTTTTGTCTGGACAAAACGGTTGCATGTTGGGCCTCAAATCGCTATTGGAACAGGGATGGGTACAGGTCTGGGTATTAAAATAGGAATTAAATACGGACGTTTGTAACGAGATTTGTGCGTCTCATACGAGACTCAAAACAAGGTATCTGGGAGTTGCACAAAGTGCAGGATAGTAGACTGGCATGTCTAGGAGAGGTATGTGAACTTCGTTCGGGGATAACAGTCAAGGTAAAGCTCCAAATTATTAGGTGACGGACAGGCGCACAAAAGAATAGGATATGTAAGCAAAATAAATTAAAATATTGCAACAAATCCTAAAATGTGAAAAATATTCCTAAAATACTGGAATCTGGTCGAGGGGGTTTACAGTTACCTATTAAAGGTAACGCTATATATTTTGATCCGCACTTAAAGGGATCTGATCTGATCCGGAGTTATCTTGGTGTTAGCCCTCCTCCAGGTCTAAAAGACGGCAATTATGTGAAATTTTCATGGAAGCTATTGTTTTCGGTAGTTTTAATAAAACATGTACTACCTGGATTTGTCTCCATAATTCTATAACAATACTCCTCAAGACGTGTCACGACCCGCACCCGGAAGTTCGGGCACGAGTACGTGGGTACGTCCAGCCTACTCCGCAGAGTCGGCGGTAGTACGCTGTCTAGGTTAATCCATCTAAACTAGTCTAACTCATTCACAATTAACATAGGCAAGATAATAATGAGAATAGAATACTTAAGATTTGCAACTGAAATAAATGTGACAACAAATTCAAATGTTTAGTACAGGAATTCCAAAATAAAATCGGGGACAAACCCGATTAAATAAGATAAGAACAGAATAAAAGATAGCTACTACTAGCTACTCAGCAGCAGGGGTCTCCTGGGTGGGTTCTGGCTCCTCATAGGTATCATCTGTACCCTCATAAGGACCATAATAGGTAGGGGCAAGATCCTCATCATCGCCTAAATCAACAGATCAAGTCAGGAAAGGAGCAAAGTACACAGTGCACAACAATGTTAAACTAAATATTTATGACAATTAAACATTGAATATCATGTTAAGGAAACTGCATAAAGGAATGTTAATATCTCAGAGTCAAAACTATAAACAGGAATATGAGAAAACAGAAGTAAACGAGCAGGAAAAGAAATACACAGTCAGCAAGAATATAACATGACCAGAAGTTATCTGTATGAAACTTGTGTTTGTTTTTAGAATACTTAGTTGGCACGCAGGGGTTTATAAGGCTAATCCGGCCGTCATGAACGGCTATTAGTCACGAATAATCGAGATCCGGCTGATGGACAGTCGTGTACCAACAGCTATTATTCACGGCAAGGGGAAGGGTAACTACATGCCTTTCAGTATTCTCCCACCCGACATGAAAAACAAGACATGAATTCCAATACTCAAGACATGAAAATCTAGCATTTCTAACACTAAGGGTAATCATCAAGGTTACTAGTAAAGCAGGAAATTAATTATCACAATATATAGATTTAACTTGAAGTGCAGGTACTTGCCTGTTGTTTGGATCTGATTAAATTAGTTCTTGGGGGAAAAGTCCAGAGATGAGTCCAAAAGCTGAAATAGACATTACCATCATGCTCAGAAGATGTCAAATAGCTAGAAATGCCTGTCCTTGGGTCCAATTTGGAGACAAGGGCAAAAATGGCAGTTTCGGGTCAAAACGGGGTCCGCCGGTAGGCCCGCTTTGCACCGAAAAACGTGCCCGGGTCAAAGGTCTCCAAATTCACCAAACTTAGTGTCAACAGGTCAGGAACGCTGATACGAACCCAACGGAACTTCCAGATTTGGATTCCGATGAGCCGAACACAAAATCGCCCGTCGAGCGGGGCCTGTGGGGCCCACGACACGCGATTTCGTCAACGTTCTCAGAATCGAACCAAACTTGACCCACAGGACCAGCGTATCGCTACGAGTCCGATGGCACAAGTTTCGTCTCGATCCGACGTGTGTGCACGAAATTAGGGTGAATTGCAGAAAAGCCGGATACGGGGCGATGTCCGCGGATACGCGTTGATTCCGGTGTGCACGCACACCCGAATCAGCTTCCGCGAAATCTCACACGTCCGTATCGACGGTGCGTACGTATCTGCGAAGACCGCACGCGACCAAGTCGTCCCGTTTGGCGGGACGTACTCGGTTCCGGGGTGAAACAGGGTCTGGTTTTTCCTGTTTTTGGACCGCGGTGTGCGATCACCACAGGCCGCGATGTCCCGAATAGTTTGTCCGGACACCGAGAGGGTCATACAGGCTTCACAACGCAATTTGCGGAATTGAAAACGGAGCTACGAGGCGAAAGTTACACGCACCTGAAGGGGACCCGAAAATCAGGGTCGAGACGTGTCCGTGTCGTGTCCGACACGAATTTCAAATTAGGGCTAGGGTTAGGGTTTCTGGAGGTTTTCCGGCCGTGGACGGCGGAGGGCGGCCGGAGAGGCGTCGGCGAGGGCGGGGGACGGTTCGTCGAGGGGCGGCGCGGCGTCCACGGGGCGGCGGTGGTTCGGGGCGATCGGCAGCGGCGGCTGCGGCTGCTGCTGCGGTTGCGGGGTGCTGGTGTCGAGGAGGGGCGGAGGAGAAAGGAGGGAGGTGGTCGACGGGCAGCGGCTGGGCGGTGGGAGGAGGAAGGTGGTCCGGGGCGGGCACTGCGGCGAGGTGGGTGGTGTGTGGCGGCTGGGGCGGCGCCGGGCTAGGGTTTCGATGGGAGGAAGAAGAAGAGGGGGGTTGTTTAAATAGGCGGAGGAGGCCGGGGGGGTCAGCCGGGAAAGGCGGAGGGTGAGGGGGACGTGGCGCGGTGGACGCGGCGAGTCAGCCAGAGCGGGCGGCGCTGCGTGCGGAGCTCGCCGGAAAAGTCGGGGTCGTGGGGGTGCTGGGGGAGACCGGGTCCCCGGGTCGGGTGGCGGTGGGTCGGGTCTGGGCAGACCCGACCCGACCCGGATGGCAGGCGGGCTGGGCTGGTTAGCGGGCTGGGCCGCGGCCCAATGGGCCAGGAAAAAAGAAAAGAAAATAAATAATAAAATAAATAATTAAATAATTAATTAATTAATAAAAATAGTTTTTAGGCATTTAAAAATAGGTCTGAGGCCCAGAAAAATCCAGGAAAATTACCCTAAGTCCAATTTTTTATTTTACACCCAAAAATATTATTTTCATGACATTTTAATATTATTTATTGCTAATTAAAAATCATTTATTAATTGAAAATCTTGATTTTAATTACAGAAAATTCTCAAAAAATTCCAGAAAATTGGGAAAAATCCAAGATTTAATAATTTAAAAATTTTGGGGGTTTACAACCTACCCAACTTACAAAAATTTCGTCCTCGAAATTTAAGAATAACAAGGCACGAAAAGAAAGGCCGAGAAATAAAATACACCTCAGGGTTCAAAAAGATAGGGGTATCGCTCTCTAATCTCGTCTTCTCGCTCCCAGGTGGATTCGCCGGGAGAATGGTGCTTCCAAGCTACGCGAACCAGGGAGATAACCTGGTTCCGTAGGACTTTCTCCGAGCGATCCAGTATCTCCACGGGTTGCTCTTGGTAAGTCAAACTTGGGCCTACTTCGAGCTCTGAGTGATCCAAAATGTGGCTGGGGTCTGACACGTACTTCCTCAGCTGCGACACGTGGAAGACGTTATGTACTCCATCCAGAGAGGGTGGCAATGCCAGACGGTATGCCACTTCCCCGATTTTTTCCTGAATGCCAAAAGGTCCAATGAATCTTGGGCTGAGTTTTCCACTCCTTCCGAACCTAATGGTGCCACGTGTCGGGGAAATCTTTAAGAATACCAGCTCTCCAACCTTAAAATAGAGTCATAATCAAGTCTTAGTTCCATAATAAAAATTGTTTAAATTGACTTGAATTTCATAAATTTAATTACCTCAAATTCTAAGGGCCTTCGGTGGCTATTTGCCCAATGTCGTTGCCTGTCTTGAGCCACTCGAAGTCTGTCCCTTATTTGCTTTACCTTCTCAGCTGAATCGATCACCATCTCTGGTCCCAGCAGGGCTCTTTCTCCAACGTCGTCCCATGATAGCGGGGTACGACATCTTCGTCCATACAGAGCTTCAAATGGAGTCATCTCGATGTTGGCTTGATAACTGTTATTATAAGAGAACTCCACCAGATGTAGGTAGTCTTCCCAGGATCCTCCAAAATCCAGAACACATGTACGGAGCATATCTTCAAGGGTCTGGATTGTACGTTCCGATTGCCCATCGGTTTGGGGATGATAAGCTGTGCTGAATTTGAGTTGAGTCCCCAAACTGGCTTGTAAGCTCTTCCAGAAGTGAGAGGTGAATCTTGAATCTCTGTCGGAGACAATACTTACTGGAACTCCATGCAGCCTAACAATATGTCTGATATATAAATCTGCCAGCTTCTCTGTAGATAGCCCTACTTTGAAAGGTAGAAAATGTGCGGACTTGGTCAGTCTATCTACTATCACCCAGATTGCATCCTTACCACTAGGTGTCCTTGGAAGTCCGGAAACAAAATCCATTGTGATATGTTCCCACTTCCACTCCGGAATGGGTAGGGGTTGAAGCAGTCCTCCAGGTCTTTGTCTTTCTGCCTTGACTTGCTGGCACACTAAACAACGAGATACGAACCTGGCTACTTCTCTTTTCATGCCATGCCACCAAACATACGTCCTCAGGTCCTTGTACATCTTGTTGGCTCCTGGATGTATAGAGTATTGCGATCTGTGCGCCTCTTGCATGATTTCTTCTCTTATGTCTCCTTGAGGTACACATAATCTATCGCCATGCCTCAGTCTTCATGAATTCTGAATTCTTCTACTAGTCCAGCTTGCACTTGACCTCGAAGGCTTCGCAGGCCTTCGTCCAGAAATTGAGTCTCCTTGATCTTGTCCATTAAGGTAGACTGAATCTGCAAGTTCATCATTTGGCCTTCTTTTCCCGGGATAATTACTTCAATACCTAAACTTTCCAAGTCCTCCAGCAGGTGTCTGTCCATAGTCAAGTACATCGCCATAGGATACCTGCTTAGAGCATCAGCAACTACATTTGCCTTCCCAGGGTGATATCAAAGTCTTTCATTAGTTCCAGCCACCTTCTTTGCCTCATGTTTAGCTCTTTCTGAGTGAAGATATATTTTAGACTTTTATGGTCTGTAAATATTTCCACCCTTTCTCCATAAAGATAATGCTTCCATAATTTAAGAGCAAAAATGACAGCTGCCAATTCTAAATTATGAGTTGGATAATTCTTTTCATGAGGTCGAAGCTGTCTAGAGGCATATGCTATTACCTTCTTGTTCTGCTCCAGTACACAACCTAGACCTTTTCCAGAAGCATCACTATAAATAGCGAAACCTCCGGTTCCGGAAGGTAAGGTCAGAATAGGGGCAGAAGTCAGTCTTTTCTTCAATTCCTCAAAAGCACGCTGACATTCATCAGTCCAGGTGAACTCTTCATCTTTTCTTGTTAATTTTGTCATGGGCTCCGCAATTCTAGCAAAGTCCTTTACAAACTTCCGATAGTAGCCAGCTAGGCCCAGAAAACTTCTAATCTCAGCTACAGAGTCTGGAGTGGGCCAGGATTCTACTGCAGCTATCTTCTTAGGATCTACTGCTATTCCATCTCCAGTCACAACATGTCCCAAGAATTCTACTTTTTCTAGGAAGAAAGCACATTTAGACAATTTTTCATAAAGTTTTTCCTTCCTCAAAGTCTCCAAGGCTAACCTCAAATGTTCTTCATGTTCTTCGGGGGTCTTGGAGTAGATCAAAATATCATCAATGAAGACCACTATAAATTTGTCTAGGTATGGCTGGAAAACTCTGTTCATTAGGTTCATAAAAACTGCTGGAGCATTCGTCAACCCGAACGGCATTACTAAGAATTCGTAGTGTCCGTTCCGGGTATTGAAAGCAGTTTTAGGGATGTCTTCTTTTCTCACCCTTACTTGGTGGTAACCCGATCTTAAATCAATCTTGGAAAATACCCGAGCTCCACTCAGCTGATCAAATAAGTCATCTATCCTGGGCAGGGGATACTTATTCTTAATTGTTAAGGCATTCAAGGCCCTATAGTCAATACACATTCGGGATGTTCCGTCCTTCTTGGGCACAAATAATACTGGAGCTCCCCAGGGTGAGACACTAGACCTAATGAAGCATTTGTCTTCTAGTTCTTTGATTTGCTCATTTAGTTCTATTATCTCCTTCTTGTTGATTCTGTAGGGATTTTGGGACACTGGTGCTGCTCCTGGCACTAAATCAATGGAGAATTCAACTTCTCGGTCTGGGGGTAAGCCTGGGAGATCCTCAGGGAAGACATCAAGGTATTCAGAGATGATAGGTGGCAATTCTTCTGTTACTAGGGCTCCACAAATTATGTTATTACCCATTTCTCTAGAACCTCTAGCAAATTCAAATTCTGGCTTGCCAGGGGGCCTGAAGATTACACTGCCTCTGTGACAGTCTATTGTGGCATGATGTTGACTTAACCAATCCATACCCAGTATAATGTCAAAACTGGGCACTGGCATTACAAGTAATCTAGCATACAGTTCTCTTCCACATAATGAAATAGGACAATTGTTACAGGCATCACTAACCGGGATGATTCCTCCACCGGTAATGATCTTATAACAATTCCTAAGGGGTTTAGTGGTTAAGCTATGCTTCATAAGGAAATCTACTGACATGAATGAATGAGAAGCTCCAGAGTCAAATAAAGTAATAGCTGGTATTGAATTTATAAGCACAGAACCTGTGATCACGTCTGCTGTGGCTTCTGCTTCTTCCAGAGTCATTGCATAAGCACGGCCTTGCTGCGGTGCACCCCTCTGTTGCTGCTGTTGGTGCTGAGCAAAGCGTTGTTGTTGAGTTGGAAGCGGGGGTCCCCTCTGTTGTGCTGCTGGGGGCCTGGCCTGGGCTGGAGCCTTTGGTGCAGCGGGGCATCCTTGAGCAGCAGGACAGTCCCTCAATTGATGTGCTGGGAAGCCACAATAGAGACAGGCACCTAGCCTCTTTCTACAGTCTTGCCAAGTGTGGCCTGGTTTTTGGCAATAGTTGCAAGGGGGAGCTCGCTGGTTCTGTCCCTAAGCCTGGTGTTGGGGTGCTGGAGCTCGAGGGATAGGACGCTGAGTTTGCTGCGGGGCCCTCTGTTGTTGTTGTTGCTGTTGTTGAAAAGGGCGTTTGTTGGGTCCCGCATTTCCGGTATCTCTTTCTCGCTTCAGTTTGTGTCCCATATCTCTCTCTACGCCTTGTGCCACGCTCAGGATTTCTTCATAGGTACGAGCTCGGCTGGTGGTGACAGCAAGACGAATATCCGGAGACAGCCCCTTCTTGAATCTACGGGCCCTGTCCTCCGGGGTACGAACCATGTACTCCGCAAAGTGGCTTAACCTGCTAAATTCAGCAGTATATTCATCAACAGTCAGGGTACCTTGTTCCAGTCTCTCGAATTGGCTTTCGAGAGCTTCCCGAGCCACTTCGGGGTAGAATTTCTCTTTGAATAGCCTCTTGAAGTCCTCCCAGGTGATGTCAGGAGCAGATAGTTGGGGTTCGTCTCTGAACCAGGTTCGAGCAATGTCGAACAGTTGCAGGCTTGCGGACTCCACTTTGAGGTCATCAGGGACCCGGGCGGTCTTCAGGAGTCTCTCGACATTCTCTATCCATTCATCGGCATAGAGAATGCCCTCAGTTCCATAGAATTCCAGGGGTCTCAGATTCTTGAAGTCTTTGGCACTCCCTGGCCTCTTGAGTGACGACCCCTGGGGCTTAAGGGCTTCTGAGAGGCTGGTCCGCAGAAGTGCCGTCTGTTCTTTCTGGGATTCCACCAATCCCTGGAACACTCCTAGCAGTTGTGCCCCATCTAGGGTAACTGCCGGAACAGATGGAGGCGGAGGGAGGGCAAGAGTCTCGGGCACATTCTGCTCAGCTGGTTCTGATGTGCCTCCTACTGTGTTCCTGGTCTGGACCATTCTGAAAGATGAAAGGATAGGGAGATCAGAATAGATTACTTGAAAATCAAAGGCGATAGGAAAAAAAGATATCAAGAATTTGAAATAAGGACCCTATACTGTGAATGAGCTTTTCCTAGAATCCTCAATCTTATTCCATACCCTGTCCTAGGGTATTACCCTATTTTAGGATAGGACCTGCATGGGCCACCACAAAAACGTGTCACGACCCGCACCCGGAAGTTCGGGCACGAGTACGTGGGTACGTCCAGCCTACGCCGCAGAGTCGGCGGTAGTACGCTGTCTAGGTTAATCCATCTAAACTAGTCTAACTCATTCACAATTAACATAGGCAAGATAATAATGAGAATAGAATACTTAAGATTTGCAACTGAAATAAATGTGACAACAAATTCAAATGTTTAGTACAGGAATTCCAAAATAAAATCGGGGACAAACCCGATTAAATAAGATAAGAACAGAATAAAAGATAGCTACTACTAGCTACTCAGCAGCAGGGGTCTCCTGGGTGGGTTCTGGCTCCTCATAGGTATCATCTGTACCCTCATAAGGACCATAATAGGTAGGGGCAAGATCTTCATCATCGCCTAAATCAACAGATCCAGTCAGGAAAGGAGCAAAGTACACAGTGCACAACAATGTTAAACTAAATATTTATGACAATTAAACATTGAATATCATGTTAAGGAAACTGCATAAAGGAATGTTAATATCTCAGAGTCAAAACTATAAACAGGAATATGAGAAAACAGAAGTAAACGAGCAGGAAAAGAAATACACAGTCAGCAAGAATATAACATGACCAGAAGTTATCTGTATGAAACTTGTGTTTGTTTTTAGAATACTTAGTTGGCACGCAGGGGTTTATAAGGCTAATCCGGCCGTCATGAACGGCTATTAGTCACGAATAATCGAGATCCGGCTGATGGACAGTCGTGTACCAACAGCTATTATTCACGGCAAGGGGAAGGGTAACTACATGCCTTTCAGTATTCTCCCACCCGACATGAAAAACAAGACATGAATTCCAATACTCAAGACATGAAAATCTAGCATTTCTAACACTAAGGGTAATCATCAAGGTTACTAGTAAAGCAGGAAATTAATTATCACAATATATAGATTTAACTTGAAGTGCAGGTACTTGCCTGTTGTTTGGATCTGATTAAATTAGTTCTTGGGAAAAAAGTCCAGAGATGAGTCCAAAAGCTGAAATAGATATTACCATCATGCTCAGAAGATGTCAAATAGCTAAAAACGCCTGTCCTTGGGTCCAATTTGGAGACAAGGGCAAAAACGACAGTTTCGGGTCAAAACGGGGTCCGCCGGTGGACCCGCTTTGCACCGAAAAACGCGTCCGGGTCAAAGGTCTCCAAATTTATCAAACTTAGTGTCAACAGGTCAGGAACGCTGATACGAACCCAACGGAACTTCCAGATTTGGATTCCGATGAGCCGAACACAAAATCGCCCGTCGAGCGGGGCCTGTGGGGCCCACGACACGCGATTTCGTCAACGTTCTCAGAATCGAACCAAACTTGACCCACAGGACCAGCGTATCGCTACGAGTCCGATGGCGCAAATTTCGTCTCGATCCGACGTGTGTGCACGAAATTATGGTGAATTGTAGAAAAGCCGGATACGGGACGATGTCCGCGGATACGCGTTGATTCCGGTGTGCACGCACACCCGAATCAGCTTCCGCGAAATCTCACACGTCCGTATCGACGGTGCGTACGTATCTGCGAAGACCGCACGCGACCAAGTCGTCCCGTTTGGCGGGACGTACTCGGTTCCGGGGTGAAACAGGGTCTGATTTTTCCTGTTTTTGGACCGCGGTGTGCGATCACCACAGGCCGCGATGTCCCGAACAGTTTCTTCGGACACCGAGAGGGTCATACAGGCTTCACAACGCAATTTGCGGAATTGAAAACGGAGCTACGAGGCAAAAGTTACACGCACCTGAAGGGGACCCGAAAATCAGGGTCGAGACGTGTCCGTGTCGTGTCCGACACGAATTTCAAATTAGGGCTAGGGTTAGGGTTTCTGGAGGTTTTCCGGCCGTGGACGGCGGAGGGCGACCGGAGAGGCGTCGGCGAGGGCGGAGGACGGTTCGCCGAGGGGCGGAGCGGCGTCCACGGGGCGGCGGTGGTTCGGGGCGGCCGGCAGCGGCGGCTGCGGCTGCTGCTGCGGTTGCGGGGTGCTGGAGTCGAGGAGGGGCGGAGGAGAAAGGAGGGAGGTGGTCGACGGGCAGCGGCTGGGCGGTGGGAGGAGGAAGGTGGTCCGGGGCGGGCACTGCGGCGAGGTGGGTGGTGTGTGGCGGCTGGGGCGGCGCCGGGCTAGGGTTTCGATGGGAGAAAGAAGAAGAGGGGGGTTGTTTAAATAGGCGGAGGAGGCCGGGGGGGTCAGCCGGGAAAGGCGGAGGGTGAGGGGGACGTGGCGCGGTGGACGCGGCGAGTCAGCCGGAGCGGGCGGCGCTGCGTGCGGAGCTCGCCGGAAAAGTCGGGGTCGTGGGGGTGCTGGGGGAGACCGGGTCCCCGGGTCGGGTGGCGGTGGGTCGGGTCTGGGCAGACCCGACCCGACCCGGATGGCAGGCGGGCTGGGCTGGTTAGTGGGCTGGGCAGCGGCCCAATGGGCCAGGGAAAAAGAAAAGAAAATAAATAATAAAAATAAATAATAAATAATTAAATAATTAATTAAATAATTAATTAATTAATAAAAATAGTTTTTAGGCATTTAAAAATAGGTCTGAGGTCCAGAAAAATCCAGAAAAATTATCCTAAGTCCAATTTTTCATTTTGCACCCAAAAATATTATTTTCATGACATTTTAATATTATTTATTGCTAATTAAAAATTATTTATTAATTGAAAACCTTGATTTTAATTACAGAAAATTCTCAAAAATTTACAGTATAGCGTATGCCTCATCATAACTACCATTAATTTCAGCTAATGCTGTCTCTCGGGCTCTCCATGCTTTGGAATAACTAACTTGTATACGGTGCTCCCTATATATATCTTTAACAATTTGTGATGGACTGTATGACTGGTTATCTCTAATAATGTCAATTATCATGGTCTTAATCCATGAAGCGGTAGCTAGTCGATGACGTCCTGTACTAAGTCTTCCTAAACAAGAATGACGATTTTCTAATGTACTAACTTTAACTATATTGCCATTTCCAATAGATTTGACCTATACTCTCCAATTACAATTCGGTTGATCACAACTATGTATAATTCCACGAGCATTATTCATAAGACTAGCTGAACAACTAAAATTATATTTAATTGCTAAATTACTTATAAAGCTTCTAAAGTGAGAACGACTAGGAAATGATTGTCCCTTAAATAATTCATCAGTGATAGCTTTTACAACATCATCATCTACCGTATAATCTACATTTTCAACTAAATCATCACTATTTTCATCGTCGTTGTCACTATCATCATCATGGTTAGATTCATCTGATGAATGACCTTCTTGGATAAATGAAACTATTTGTTGAGAAGAACTAGCACCCGAACTAACATGCTGATATTCAGAAAAATATTCATTATTTCTACTATCTAAGGTTGCTGCTACTTTAATAACATATATTTTTATATATCGTGATTGTGAATTAATCTCAAGAATATAATTCCATGCATCTTCACTATCTATCAAAAAACAATTTGAACAGAAAATAGACTTCAGAATAAAATCATAATGAATAGAACAACGTTCAATAATATGATTACGTATATTTTCAAAACTAATATTCGGGTAAGTTGAAAAAATTATACTTTCTCCTCCTTCGTAATTTAACACATTTACTTTACCGCCGTGCGAGCATACAATTCTTACGCTACGATCCATGACGGTTGAGAACTTTTGCTACAGAAAACAGGAGTAGGAAGCTGTAAAAATAGGAGGAGGAAGCTGTGAAAATATGAGGAGGAGGAGGAGAATGTGTTCTGTGAGGAGTGTTTGGGGGGGGGTGTTTATAGGGGTTGGAGAGAGCCGTTGGAGGGAGCCGTTGCCCAACGGATAGCCAACGGTCCATGGCTCGCCAACTGAGTTGGCGAGCGGCCCCTCGAGTAGGGTGCCCCGTCAACTCAGTTGGCGAGCTGCTCGCCAACTCAGCAACTCGCCAACTGAGTTGGCGAGTGGCCCCCCCATCCGCAATTACCCAAAAGTTATTCCGTTTTATATAAATATTATATATTTTATTACTTTATATGAAAAAATCCGTATTATTTTTTAGGAGGATGGATTGAAGTTGGTTGATGACGGAGGCGACTTGAGTCGGCAAGCCCGAAGAGAGGAGTCCAGATCCGGAAGAGGGATCCAACCCGGTAGTGCCATTGAGCTGTTAGAGGTTGTATAGATTATTGTAGCGGACAATTAGTAAAGGGAGACATGGCATTAGTCAGAGTCGTCGATGTTTGGTTGATATTTTTAGTACTGTCAAAAATTCAACATATATTTTTAGTATTGTCAAAAATTCAACATATATTTTCAAGACTGTCAAAATTTTGACAGTCCTGCAAATTAAAAGAACTGTCGACAGTCCTACAAATAACTCATGGTCCCCTGCTACGCCCTCGAATGGGTATTTTTTTTCCTATGCACTTCTGGTTTACTTCTATACGTGCAACTGCATTTTGTTGGTATCATTGCGGGGGTCCTCTATAAAATTCATCTATCATTTTCAACCTTTATCTCCTTTTCTTAGACTAGAGATTTTTCGTTGGGTTGAGGGCTTACTATTAGTTCTTGCTAATCTGTTGCTTGATTCGGAACTTTCTTATTCTGAAGATTATGATTTGATATAACTTCTTAATTTTCCTGTTGGTTTTTTAATTGTTACTGTTCTTGCTTGTTTTAAATCATAGAGGACAAGTCATATATGCTTGATCCTTCAATTTTATAGGAACGAAATTTTGACAGTCCTAACAATGGGTCCTGCAAATTGGAAGGACTGTCAAAATTTTGACAGTCCTAAAAATGGATAGGACTGTCAAAATTTTGACAGTCCTGATTATAAAAAATATCAGGAGTGGACAGCCCCAAGTAATATTTGGGAGTGACAAACTTGTAATTATCAATAGTAAATATTTGGGCCAGTCCCGAGTAATTTTGGTAGTGCCCTTATCAAAAGCCGAAAAGAAAGAAAGAAAGAAATAATAAGAATAAAATAGTGTTAGATTGACCAATACATAATACGACTGCACAGGTGTGTTATTCTACCAAAGACTGTCCCAAATTAGCCACATATTAGATGTACAATTTTTCAATGAGAAAATAAAAAGAAAAAAAGAAGGGCTAAGTAGTATTTATACTCTGAAATTTATAACAGCTTAGAGTTTAAGTCCTAACATGTTAAATTTTAAAATCTAGATCATGGATATTTATTTCTTGTTTAATATTTTTCGTTATACCCTCTCTAATCTGTATAGACAAATTTCATTGTCAATGAAAGAAAGGTATAGTGGAGAAAAAAATAAAATATAAATATACAGGTTCTAAATTTTTTAATTGGATATTTTAGGACTTAAAACTCTAAACTGGTGTAAAATCCAGAATCTAAACATAGCCCAAAAATATATAGTCTATATTTATTTTTATTTATAATAATATTAGTAATATTATTATTTTATTTAATTATAGATAATAACTGATTAATTATATTTTTTATTAATTTTAAATTAAGTTTTTACAATAAGTTATATTGAATTCAAGCTTTTAAAAATAAATTTGGGTTAGGTATAATCTGTTTTGGTAAACTAACTAAGAATTCTTGTGTAAAAAAATAAGTAGTAGTTGGTGAAAAAAAGTTAGGAAATAAAAAAAAATTAGTTGCCGGGTCTCTCAGGTGAGAGCTGACTCTGAGTATCCAAACCAAGGCGTTGTTGTTTCTCTAACCACCAAATTATTTTATAGATATTTTTAAACTTACGAGTCTGCAATATGTTGCTCCCGAAATAAGAAAACGACTCTAAGTACCGAACACTATTTTATCGATTATAGAACTGTGTGGCAAAAAGAGTATTCACTAAATCTTGAGAACTAGGTGTAATACAATGTATATTATTTGTTGGCACTTAGCAATATCATTAATACAAATGGTTGATTCTCACTCTTATCGAATGTGCACTGGATTAATGCTGACCTCCGATCCCTACTCTAGATCTTCCTCTTGATTTAGATTTAGATTTTGACATTATGTATGCTAATTTTCGGTAGGAAAGCTTCACTATTTCCTAGATTCAGACATTTTCGTTTCTTAATTTCTTCTTCTTCTTTTGCCAGTTGGCTAATATTGTTCGATTGACATGTGATTGTCCTCAGGAATTACGTGGGGATAGCCGCTGATATCAAGAGCAGAGTATCAATGCCCATAATTGATCACTCTTCCGAGAGGAAGTTGATTTCTAGGATTCTAGATCTAGAGGTGCAACTCGGACGAGCTAAATCCGAGTCCGATCGGATAAACCTGTTAATGAGTTGGATTAGGGTTGAAGATACTTGTGTTCAGATTCGGATTCGGGTTAAAATATTTGAATCCGATCAAAAGGTTGTACTTGGATTCATGTGTCGGATTATCCGAAGAATCCAAAATCAGACATATATATATATATATATATATATATATATATATATATATATATATATATATGGTTTCATACTTTTTAAATAAAAAGTTTAAATCATAAATTTCTTCGTCCAAACTATTCAACTCCTTATTCAAAATCTCATTTTACTTTGTATTTTGTAATGATTGAGACTTGATTGCTATTTAATTATGTATTTAATATTACTCTTGATTAAAATTATTTTAAATATCATATTATAGTTCGATAAACTCGATCCAATCTGAGTCCAATTCGATCCTCCGGACTTGGTCTTGGATTACTTATGTTGAACCCGAGGTCGGGTTGGGCTTGGGCTCGGACTAGACTTATGATTCATCGGATTGGGTTCGGATTGAGCTCAAGTCCGACCCAATACGCCCGAGTTGCACCCCTATCTAGATCCATTTTCGTTTTCTTTAAATTTTGCCAATTCTTATTTGTAGACATTGTTCTTAAAACCTTCTCTTTTTTTTCAAAGAATCAACCTAAATGCTACTGATGACAAACAATTTGAATGAATGTAGGACTAGCGCACTCGTAGAAAACCCAAAAAATAGGACTTTTGAATAAATAAACAGAACGAGAAAATATATCAAAAGATCGATTCAATTTTCTCAAGTCTCTTAAAGTATATACTTAGTTTGTAATTAAGGTTATACATGGAGAAGACACTAAATTAAGCTTTTAAATGTATCGAAGTATAGGACATGTGAACCTTCCAAAACTTTAACCTGTAAACAATCAGTATTGAATATGTGGAGCCTTTCATATAAAATTGTCTATCTTGAAGTATTAATAACATCAGAAAAGCTTTTCTTTTCTTTTTTCTCAGTTCAAAAAGGAAAACAAATTAAACAAAAGGCAGGAAAACAAATTTAATATAAGGTTTTTTTTCTCAGTTAAAAAACTTCTACCATTCCCAGTGAACTATTATTTCTCAGTGGATCATAGATGGTGGTTATATATATATATATATATATATATATATATATATATATATATATATATATATATATATATATATATATATATATTGCAATTATTTTAAAATTTATTAAATTACGTATTACATAGATTATTATTAGGAAGACTAAAATGTTAGTTGTAATTATTTTAATATTTATTAAGACTACTTAAGAGCTAAAAAGACTGTTGTCTTAATTATTGTAAATTTATTATTATATTATTTTATACATACATGTAAGACTATTTAGGAAAGACCAAATGACAGCTCTCGTAGACATATGAAAGGGTATGTTTAGAAAGAAAAGTTTAACGGTAAAACTGAATTTTTTTCATTATATAGTAGTGTATAAATATATGTAAAGGTATGTTTAGAAAGAAAAGTTTCATACTGAAGCTAAACTTTTTCCATTATATATATAGTAATTGTGCACATGTTTTGCATGTGTATTTTATGCTAATTCAATGTATTGTAAATTTTTTTTAGGAAGTATTGCATAATAAATTATTTACAATTATTTGAAAAAAAATTATATTTACCAACTTTTAATATGCGATTTTTTTTCATGTTTTCCAAAGTAAAATATTTGCAATAAAAAAATATTTTTGTGAAAAAAAATTTGTAAGAAAATAAGATATTTGTAAATAATTGTATCTATACCATTATAATTTTATAAAGTAAAAAAAATTAATAGTGGGAAGAAACATAGTAATGGATGCAAAGTATTTATTATGATAGTAGGTATTAATAATGATAGTGAACATTAATGATAATTGTATTATAATTATGATTGCATCCTTAATTATATGTTCAAACTAATTAAATAATATATGTTAAGTTAAGGGCATTCTAGGAATATTGAAAGTTTCACGGTGAAGTCTTTCGAGTTTCATATATATACTAACATATATGCACGTGCGTTGCACATATTTCATACTATTTGGAAAAAATAAACAATAGTTTATTGAAATAGCAAACAACAATTCCTTAATTTCATTATAGGTTAAAACATAAGTCTTTTGGGCACCTGTGCCTACTTTGCATGCATGCTTAATTAACTATTATTCCCTAAAATGTCTACTTTACATCCTGGTTTTATTATCGCTTGTCTGTTGGACTCATGTGCCTACTTTGCATGCATGCATACATTTAATACATATTTAATTACTGTTTTTAATTACTCATATATCCTAATCAATTTTTAATAAAGATCGAAGGGTATTTTTGGAAAGAAAAACTTCCACGGTGAAGCCTACTTTTCCTATTATATATACTAGTATATATGCACGTGCTTTGCACGTATATTGGAGTGAATGATGTTGATGAGTTAGTTTATTTCTACTGCTTTTAATTATATAGGTTAATGGTTCAACCCTTCGAATTCTTTGGTAACAATTTAAAAGACTTAGCAAGTAGCAAGAACCCTTTGATTTCCGTAAATGGTTGTCATTATTGCATCTCTTAAATGGTTGTTAGTGGAATTTATTGTAGGTATTCTTTTTAATTACTAAATATGTTGAAGGGTATTTTTGGAACGAAATTTTTTTACGGTGAAGCCTAGTTTTGGCATTATATAGAGGAGATTATATAGGTTAATGGTTCAACCCTTCGAATTCTTTGGTAACAATTTAAAAGACTTAGCAAGTAGCATGAACCCTTTGATTTCCGTAAATGGTTGTCATTATTGCATCTCTTAAATGGTTGTTAGTGGAATTTGTTGTAGGTATTCTTTTTAATTACTAAATATATTGAAGGGTATTTTTGGAACGAAATTTTTTTACGGTGAAGCCTAGATTTGGCATTATATAGAGGAGACTAGTATATATCCACGTGCTTTGCACGTATCTTGGAGTGGATGATGTTGATGAGTTGATTTAACTTTGTTGTTTTTAATTATATAGGTTAAGAATTCAACCCTTCAAATTCCGTGGGAACATCTTAGAAGATTTAGCAAGTAGTATGAACACTTCGATTTCCGTAATACATTAATGAATCTCTTAAATGGTTATCAGTGAAATTTATTGTAGGTATTCTTTTAATTAGTAAATATATTGAAGGGCATTTTTTGAAAAAAAACTTCTACGGTGAAGCCTACTTTTGGCATTATATATATATATATATATATATATATATATATAGTTTCATACTTTTTAAATAAAAAGTTTAAATCATAAATTTCTTCGTCCAAACTATTCAACTCCTTATTCAAAATCTCATTTTACTTTGTATTTTGTAATGATTGAGACTTGATTGCTATTTAATTATGTATTTAATATTACTCTTGATTAAAATTATTTTAAATATCATATTATAGTTCGATAAACTCGATCCAATCTGAGTCCAATTCGATCCTCCGGACTTGGTCTTGGATTACTTATGTTGAACCCGAGGTCGGGTTGGGCTTGGGCTCGGACTAGACTTATGATTCATCGGATTGGGTTCGGATTGAGCTCAAGTCCGACCCAACACGTCCGAGTTGCACCCCTATACGAGTCTTTGACTTTTATACGAGAGTTTGAACTGCCCTCAAGCAAAAAAAATGTATGACAAACTTGTAAATAAATTAAAAAAAAATTGTGATGTCCTAAACAAAGAATTGAGTGCCTATAGAATATGCCTTAGCTTAATTGTAGCTCCAATAGCTTGTAGCTAGTTTCATTCAATAAAACCCTAAAAATTTCCCCAATTCTGGTGTGAATTGCCCTAATTTTTCGTCAACATCATGCTACAATCACCACCAATTCCAATTGCAGGTCAATTGAGCCATGGATCTAACAAGTGGCGGCGGGGGAGAGAGAGGAGGAGAAAAATGGACGAGATAGAAGTAGCCATCTGTTGTTACATTCCTTTCTAGCTCAGGGGAGTGTACTGTGAATTAATGAGCTCTTGGGTATTGCTTAGCTTTAATTACTCAGGTGGAAGTGAGGTCTAGTCAGCAGAATTAATTGAAGTAGCTGAGTCAGCTATTAATAGAAGGAGAAGGAGAGAGATACTTCCACTATTGTGTTATCTAATTTTTCCGCCCATTTCAAAATTCAAAATTCAAAATTCAAATATATTCGTAATTCTTCCCTAAATTTTCTTCTCCTAGTTCAATTTTCATTGTTGATTGATGACGAATTCAGAGAGATCTCCCCCAATTACTGGAGCTAAGGGACGGGTTCTTACCAAGTTCGGCGGTGGAGAGAGAGGATGAGTTGCGGCGGTGGACAGGGTTCAACGGAAGTGGTGCAGTTGGAAGCTAAAGAGGAATCGGACATCCAACGCTCCCTCACGGAGGGGGACCAGCGTCGCGACGCCGACGACCTCCGTCTCGCTCTCGGTACAACCTTTCCCCTCTCGTTATCATCTTCTATGATTTCAAGAACCGACGAATTAGCCCTATTCCGGAATCAGGACACGACACAGACTTCAAAACAAATGGGTGTCGTGTCTGCGTTGGCACATCCACATCGTACTCATTGGTTCTGTCGTAAATAGTGTGCTAGGAATTTCGATAAATCTGTTGCGCCCAAACCCTAATCGAGCACGCTAGGTCAAGCTTATCAAACATGTGAAAATTATATCTAATAATAACTATAAGCACGAAATATGAATGGAAACATGTGTGACAACTGACGATCCACTACTTGATATATTCACCAAATAAAAAGTATTTATCCAATTATTGAATATAGCTTGAAAAGTAAAAAAAATAATAACCCCAAATTTTTTCACCACAGCAGCAGTGCTCGTATGTTTGCTACTTTGCTATGTCATGCTGACATGTGCTTTCTCATAGCTTGATTGGTTCCACTTTAGATGATAGTGGTGTAAGAAAACATTTATGGTTCCAAAGTCACTAAAAATATGGCGTTCTCAAGGACTTGTGAGAAGAATGCAGTTAATGCATATAGTATGAGATTAAACTTGTTCTGAAAAAAGATTTTGTACAATGAGATTTCTATGGCTTTTGTTGCTATTGTAGAAAACATCTTAAGGGATACAATGTTATAACCTGTATCTGTAAGCAGTCGTGTCTATGTGATATAATCTAACGGCCATAATTTGTTCTTAGACTCCCCTATCATTGTTAGGAGCCAGTTAATACTTGATACCAAATAGGCTGCTAACTCTTGCAGTACTAGTAAAAAGTTATTATTTGGGACCATTTGATTGGTTCATTGTAATTTCTGAATTGTCCTGGTGAATAATTCACTATCCTCTGTTTTTTCTTATAGTGGATCACTAAATTCGCTGTATGCCACTGGTTGTAATGCTGATATGAACAGTTAAACTGATATTGAACATCTATTAAGCATAGGTACCAGTACCCAATATGGGAAGTTCGTGGTACGTCTATACGACAATCTCTAAAAATTCACGTACAGTTTGGTGATTGTGTGTGTGTGTATATTGCAATAAAAGTAATTGTATTACAATCTATGTCCCGAGCTAAGTTTGGAGTTGATTACATCATCCTCTCTCCCTGGCTAGCCGGGCTTGAATCTCTGCATATAGATTGTTGATATTTTGCGCCTGATGCAGTCTTCCTCAATCTGCCACTCGGGCCGATCTCCATTGCACGTTCTGCGCAGGCTTGACCGTCGTCACCGCAATCCTCTAGTTGGGAATGCCGCTCCTCTTCATTTATGTTTCTTGGCAATGTCAAAGAGACCCCTTATACTTGAACCCATCACAGGTCCACTAGTATCTGCAGTGACCTACCCAATGGAAATAGAAAGTTTAAAACCCCCTTCAATATTTAAGTGCACATTGTTCTCGGGGGATTGGAACCTCCGATCCAGTTTCATGGTTCTTATGTTTCCAAGGCTTGACCACTTGACCCAATGCTTGTTGAGAGTTGGGTGTGTATATAAAAATACACACGCAAAGACAATATTAGTAATGCACCTTCATAAGTGAAGTGTAAACTAAGAGTCTAAATTTCTTTCATTATAGTCATCAAATCATCAATTGAATTTGAATTTAACTGAAAACTTTATAGTTAAAAAATAAAGAATAAGTTTGATTTCTTAAACAAAAGTACCAAAGCTATATTTAAAAGATAAGGTCATCCAATTACTTGGCACTAAAAGTAGCTATAAATTTTAAAAAAACTATGTAATTATAAAATAAGAAGTTTGGTTTCTTGAACAAAAGTACAAAAGCTAATATTTTAAAAGATAAGGTCCCAGATACTTGCACAAAAAAGTTAGCTATAAAGGGCCAAAATTGTACCCACAAAGTATTCGAAATGAAAATGAAAATATGGATAGATATAATTTTGCTTATTTATGCAATAAGTACCTAAGAGTTCTTCGGTACAAGTACGCCTTCCTGATTGGCGTATCCGTGCTTCATAGGGAAGCATTGAGCACAGAACCTTTGACCTCTTCAAAGTTATGGGGTCCTCCCATCATTGCTCGAGATTTAGGCCATTTTTGAAGTTCTGGATTTTTTGAAGATTCTTGCTATAATTTGTTTGACCATTTCATCTCTATCAGGGTTATTAAATTTGAATTTAAGGATTTTCCTAACAAGTCTCTTTGCTTACTTGGTATACTATTAATAGACTCAATTTGAGTCTCTAAACTTATGGAAAGCTATTGTGCCTTCTTCTATCTTGTTTGCATATTTACTATATCTCAACGTCTCATATGCCCTGTATAAATAGCTCTCTTTAAAGTACATTTTTTTTCTTCGAAAAGAGAACTATTACAGTATTACTTTGAAGTTCACATATTCTGCTTTGACTTCATCTTCATGCGTATAGCTTCTATATCTTGATTCCCAGGCTTTTTGTATTGACAGCACCATTGTTAATTCACTTCAAATCCATGGGACAAAATCGTCAATGTACCTACTAGAAAACAGCACTAGTACACACATTGAGGCACCAAATATTGGTGAAGACATTGTCAAAACCCTCAAAAGAAGAAAAAGGATACTGATCCTTTAGATCAGAAGTAATCTAAGCCCAGATAAGTCAATTTGGGTTTTTGCATTCACTAGAAAGAAGAAAAAAGGTACCCCACGGAGCTGTATAGGAAGGGCCTCTTACACTAACACCTTTATCATTGTAACTTTTGAGTTATATTCGTCGGTATTCGCTGCATGACAAATCTATCATGTTTGTGCTGTTAGGGGAGGCTCTTCTGCACTATATTTGATATTCTATTTGAAGAAATTACTAGTGATATTCTATTTGAAGACATTCTTCATAGGGATGAATTCTGTATTATATTACCTTATAGGTATATGTTAATTATTGGTTATAGCTAGAAGTGCTCTCAAAATAGTGTGTGGCAAAGTTAACATGTGTTCCTTGCAGCAATTGATCTTGTTGACGAGGCAGCTGCAAAGCTGAAAATGGAGATAACATCCTAGCCCACCGAATTGGACGAAATTGACAGCAGTATTAAAATTGGAGATGGAGAAGCTTTCTTTTAAGAATGACACTGATACAGCGTCGAAAGAACGGCTGACCAAGTTGGAAGCCGACCTTGCATTGCTTAGACAAAAGCAAAAAGATCTAGCGCAACTATGGGAGGAGGAAAAAACCCTAATGACTTGAATCCGTTCAATTAAAGAGGAGGTGAAACTATTTAAGTAGCCAATCATGTTAGTAATCACACTAATAAGTTCTTACACAGGTCTTAACCATTTTGCCTTATCATAGGTTGATGAGATGGAAGCTGCTATACGTAAGTACAATTTGCATCCTGCTGCAGAGCTCAAGTATGGGACACTAATCTCCCTACGGAGACAACTTGAGGAGGCTGAAAGGAATCTTGCTGAATTCCAACAATCAGGCAATTCTATGCTTCGAGAAGAAGTCACAGACCTTGATATTGCTGAAATTGTAAGCAAGTGGACTGGCATTCCAATCTCAAATCTTCGGCAGTCGGAGAGGAACAAGCTGGTTTCCTTAGAACAAGTTCTTCACAAGAGAGTCGTGGGTCAGGATATTGCAGATTCTCAATCTCGTCAAAGAGCTGCAGTAGAATATTGAACACGTCATGGTGTGCCTTCTCAATCTCGTCAAAGAGGACCACTGAGTATGGTCTCCTTCTGACCACCTCAGTAAGCTGTCCTCCCTCCTCATAACCAACATAACCAGGTGGAGCACCAACCAACCGCAAAACTGACTGCTTCTCCATGTACTCGCTCATGTCTATTCTGACTAGAGCATTCTCCGCGTTAAAAAGATAGGCTGCAAGAACTTTACCGAGCTCAGTCTTGTCCACACCATGACGTGTTTAATATTTCTTAGAACAAGTTCTTCACAAGAGAGTCGTGGGTCAGGCTATTGCAGTGAAATCAGTAGCTGATGCTATACGCCGTTCTAGGGCAGGGCTCTCGGATCCAAGAGCGCTTTGGATCCGAGAGCGCTGCCCTAGAACGGCGTATAGAATCAGCTACTGATTTCACTGCAATAGCCTGACCCACGACTCTCTTGTGAAGAACTTGTTCTAAGAAATATTAAACATGTCATGGTGTGGGCAAGACTGAGCTCGGGAAAGTTCTTGCAACCTATCTTTTTAACGCGGAGAATGCTCTAGTCAGAATAGACATAAGCGAGTACATGGAGAAGCATTCAGTTTCGCGGTTGGTTTGTGCTCCACCTGGTTATGAGGAGGGAGGACAGCTTACCGAGGTGGTCAGAAGGAGACCATACTCAGTGGTCCTCTTTGACGAGATTGAGAAGGCACACCATGACCTGTTTAATATTCTACTGCAGCTCTTGGATGATGGGAGGATCACCGATTCACAAGGAAGGCCAGTCAGTTTCACTAATTGTGTTGTTATAATGACTTCAAACATCGGTTCACATTATATCTTGAATACTCTTCGGATTACTCATGATTCCAAGGAGGCAGTGTATGAATTGATGAAGAGGCAGGTGGTAGAATTGGCCAGCAAACTTTCCGGACAAAGTTCATGAACAGGATTGATGAATATATTGTGTTCCAGCCATTGGACTCCAAACATATCAATCATATTGTAGAGATCCAGGTATGTTTAACTTTAGTTTCTTCTCATTTTTAGCAAGAAGTTTCTCAAGCCAGAAACCGTACTGGTAGCTTAACACACTTGGGCTATGTTACGTCATATTTCTAGTATATTAAGTTAATTTTGTTTGTGATTCATCCTGATCAACCACAGCTGAAGCTTGTTTTATGAAATTGTTCTAACTTGTAGCCTGGTAGCACCAAACCCATTATATAAGCTGCTGCTCTTTATGTTTCCTATGTGCATCTGAACAATTAAAATCTTCTATGCTTACTACGTTTAAAATGTTAATGCAGTTGAATAGGCTGAAAGAGAGGCTTAAACAGAAGAAGATTGACCTCCGTTTCGCCCAAGAAGCGGTCGATCTCTTGGGGACCCTTGGGTTCGATCCCATCTATGGAGCACGTTCGGTAAAAAAGGGTGATACAGCAGCAGGTGGAGAACGAGCTTGCTCTTGGGGTGTTGAGAGGAGATTTTGTGATATTCTAATTTTATTTTTAAATTCTATAAATCTCGCATTTGTGATCAAGGTTTTCTAACATTAAAAACATCATAACGTCCTGGGTGACGGTATCATCAAAAAAAAAAGGATGATGAATAACATTTTTGTTTATTTGTTTTGTATAGTACTCTTTGATGTCTGATTTCAACTACGATGAACAAAATTTGCAGATGGACTAATGTATTTGTGATCAAATTGGAACCTAAAGTAGAATACGAATCTCTCTCTCTCTCTGTGTATGTGTTTTTTTTTTACGAGTACATATTTGTCCCAAGTCAAATTTGTATGCAGACTTTTATCCTTGCATGATCATGAAACCATTGGATCAATAGAAAAGGTTGGGAAGAAAAACTCAAGAGAAAGCATTGGATCAACAAACCCCTTAATGGCTGGTACATTGGTAATCGTAGTAAAAGAGAGAAAATGACGTTCGAATATGTCACGTTTCCTATTCCATCGAAATGCTAAATCGCCACGGAAAGTTATGTTATATAAATCTAGATTATACTTGTACAAGACATGAATATAAATATTTCTCAAAACATTTCAATTTATGATTGATATAGTGAAAATAAAGTAGAAAACCAAAAGAAATACAATGAAGATATATATTTTTTGACAAAATTGTAGCGGAAAAAATAGTCTTTCAATACCCAACTAAAATATGTCAAACTTGACTTACAACTTATGAAATCAAAATAAAATAATATTGTTTCATACATCATGAAATAATTTTGTTAGGAGGTTATTGATAGATTACTTCCGATCGTATAGATACCGAACAATTTTCCAAAGATACGATTTGATGTGATGTGAGATCTCGTACAAGTGGACATCGTCGGATAATCCATTCAATCTAACCCAATTAAGCAAGTCCGCATCACCACCCAAATCCCGCAGTTTTTCCAATCCGACTAGATTATTCAAGCCAGCAAACCATCATTTTAAGTTAACCCAATGCGACATTTAGGAGGAGGGCATTAGAGAATAAGAGTGTGGACAAAATAAAACTGGGAATGAGATAGAAGCATTGTTACCAAAGTACTAAGATTTAGAATATCTAAGGTGACTATGTACTATATGTTGGGACTAGCAGTGCCGATACCGCGCGCGCTTTGACAAATGTGACCAAAGAGTGATGCATAAACTAAACAGCCTTCTATAACAAATGTGACCAAAGAGTTTCCGGCCAAATAGTAGAAATAGAAAATCAATTTTAAGCTTCTCAAACTGAATCATACACAATTAAGGCACACCACAGCCTCTTAGGTGTTTAACTTGACTTGATGGTCGATATTTAAGTTATGAACCAAGAAACTTGACAAATTCAGAAGAATAATTGAAACAAACTCAACATCATCAATATCCAGGCCCCATTTCACAGAAAATTGTGTTTGATTAAGTTTATACAAAATGCAATTCACACAATATTTACATATGAGAAGCAATCCATATACTTGGACAATTCTGTGCTGAGAAAAGAAAAAACCCAAGACAGATCTTTCAATATCGAAACATCCAAGGGAAGTACATTGCAGTACCTATATACTCGACTGAGCTGAGCGTATCTTTCTCTGTACAAGATCTTTTCCATTTATCCTTACTAAACTTCATATTAATCAGAGACAAAATCTTGGCGCTATACACAGTGCTGAAGAATGCTGATTCTTTCAGTGATCACTGGAGTGAGGGGAGGCTCCCTCATTTTGTAAATCAACACATTTGGTCTGCTTCCACAGGCATAATTTGAATTCCTTTTCACGCAGCTTTTGTTCCATGCATTCTAGTCTAGATTGAAGTTCTGCTATCTGCTCTCGCTGCCTTGTCGCCAAAAGCTCATGCAATCTTCTCTCCAACTCGTGTGCGGAAACTCCATTGTATTCATGGCTATCTAGGGGTATTATGCCTTCTTCCTCGTAACACTGAAGCTCTCAAAAGAAGGGTCGTCTTTCCTGTTGCTCAACTGTCAATTAATCAGGGGGGAAATAAGCATGACGATTCTAGCAAATCGTTAATGAAAATGCAACTTTTCTCGGGTATGAGCATGCAAACATTTTCCAGGAGCATAACTTAGCAGTGCAAAGTAATAAGGACAAGAACATCAAGGAGGAAGAAGAAAAGTTAAGGACAGTGAGTATGCAGGTTCAACATTGAAATAAGGGTAAGAAACGACATTTTCGATTGTGGTGTAGGCAAGAAACAGACTTGCTAGGTGCATTTTGGCATCAAAAAGAGACGTATCTGTACATGATTGAGTGGAAGAAAATTTCCGCAATATCACTATAAATCTAATAAGGCAACAAGAATATACCAATAACCAAGCAAGTAAAAATTATTCCTAAAGCTCTATCTATGTGAATAATGAAAACATGGATTTTCAAAGCAACACCAGATCAACAACCAGTACCAAAGATATGAAACAGGATCCATGACTACTCATACTCCAACAAAAGTATACAGCAAGGAGGCAGATGAATAATCCAGTAGTATTTAGGAAGCTAACCATGGTGCACTTTAATAATGTATATTTTGCTAGGGCCTTTGAAACAACATCACAATTTTACAAAAAAACAGGTTTACGGGTTTCGTTATTCTAATAATTCTGTGAATTGTGCTCCAACCATTCTATCGATATTTGGTAGTCATTTTTATAATGTAATCTGACAACATGAAATATTGCCCTCCTGAAAGATCCTTCTGAAGAAAAAAAAACTAACACATCACAGACTAGTTTGGTGAGGATGACAAGTGGGATCAAGACCATAATATGGTCAAGTTCCTGGTATCAGATATTAGTTCCATAACTGTCGGGATTGCCATATCAGAAACTGGATACAAGACAGTATACGAAGATATCAGGAGGTGCCTCCATGACGTTATAGGATAACAGTTCACTTAGACGACATATAAGGAATGCTGAGTAGGAGTAAGGAGAAGAGAAGCAGCAGAAGGAGAAAGAGGAGACTGAGAGATATACATGGAGAGGAGTAGCCCCATCCGTTGGCCGCTATCATTGTAGACTAGCCGAAGAGGTAAGTTACCGTTTCTTCTTTTACATGGAGTGAAAGAACCAAATTTGGGATTTAGGATAGTGTAATGGACATATTGATAACCGGTCTTCTTAAGCCGGCTAGACAAATTGTATAAGTTTGTATTTGAAAGCAATACCGTTGATACTTATCGATATCAGGGACAATGGTTGTAAATGAACTTGCTTTCCCTTTAAAGGTCTCTTGAGGGGTGTAGCATTTCTAATTGAAACAGAACGATTCAAGAATAACTTCAAATAACAAAGGGTGCTATAAAGAATATTGTCAAACATTTTAAGGAAACACTGAACATTTGAGGGCAAGGACTATGACATTGTTTTGAGTTAAATAATAGAAAGGGTTACGAGAAATTACTTTAGTGAATATTAAAAATAAAAAGAAAACCCCAGGTACAGCTTTTACCAAGGTCTAAATGGATCATAATAAGGTGTGAAATTCCAGATGTAGCAATTATAAGAAGCTTAATTTTTTATAAAGGTGTAACTAATGTGATATGAAGATGACCTACTGTACATACCCATCTAGAACTTCAAGAATAACGCTCACTAACAGTTAAAAGATACACACTAACATGAAAAGAAAAGAAAGTATTATCTACAACATTTGTCTATGATATACGATAATAGTATTATGAAGAATAATAACCGCCTCTGATATACGATCATGATTGAAGACATTTGTTAAAGTGAAAGTACCTGATACTTGTCTGCCCACCTGTTGCAGGCAAACAAAAGCTCATGTCAGAAGATAACCAAGTAGTAGCAAATAGTAAAGCAAACCAAATGAGTAAATTATCACAGAAAAACAATATTATCTTCTATTTGAAAGTTACATATACTATAACAATGTTAAACTAAAACCGACCAAAATTTCCCGTATGCTTGATGGTGCAAACTTTACAATTATCAGCACGTCACTTCTTTGCAGGTTACCAAAGTTGGGCAATCAACAGGTACAACTAATCACTTATCAGGAAGCATTTGAGATATTTTTTCTTTATTAAGGATTTCTCCTGAATGTTACTACAGACATATAAATAAATACACGGGGTTAAGACTGACACAAATTAGGACACTCACTAAAGACGCTGCACTAATTTTGGCACATGTCCTAGTGTATTTTTGTCTTTGTCCATATTGTCTCAAATATGTGTCTGACACGACACGCAACCAACTACTGAAATGTTGGTGCTTGATACTGGCACACGCGTAGCAAATAGCAAAAGCATATCAACAATTCACCAAATCGCTACGCAAGATTTTTTTTTTTTTTTTTTTTTAAAATCATTCTGAATTGGTGCAATCCCTGATTCAATTAAACCCTAAATTGAAACAAAAAAAAAACAGAAAAAAAAATTAGAGCAACTTGAAGAAATAAAAAAGCATACCGAGATCCCAAACTTGGAACTTGATGTTGTTGTACTGCACCGTCTCTACATTGAACACTATCGCTGAGTCACAACCAAAAAATTCAAAAATTAATCAAGATAAACAAAAAATCACAAAGAAATAACGGATTCGTAAACGAATCGAAAATCCTACTTGGAATAGTCGACACCACTTCCCCCATCTGAAGCCGATCTGCAAAAAACAATAATAAATAAATAAAGTATTTCCATACATGGAAATATAAACTAGAAAGAGAGAGAGAGAGAGCGAGGTTACGGTTACTTACAGAGGATGGTGGTTTTGCCGGCATTGTCGAGGCCGAGGACGAGGATCCGGGCCTCCCGGTTGCCGAAGACGGAGGAGAGCATGCGGGTGAACAGAATCCCCATATCGGATCCCCCTTAGCGGGTCTGGATCAGGATCCGATAGCTAGCTCTGCTCCTGCACAAGCATAAGACGAGAAGAACTTTTAGCTGTTGTGGTGGTTGCAGGAAAAGAAAGAAAGAAAGAAATAATAAGAATAAAATGGGAATAAAATAGTGGTAGATTCACCAATACATAATGGCTAATTATAAGGGCACTACACATTTTACTTGGGGCTAGTCCATTAAAAATTTACAAAAAATTACAAGCTTGCCATCCTAAAAGTTACTCGGGGCTAGCCCAAACTGTTATAATTAGGACTGTCAAAATTTTGACAGTCCTACCACTTGGATGGACTGTCAAAATTTTGACAGTCCACCATCCTAAAAGTTACTTGGGGCTAGCCCAAACTCGGGACTGTTATAATTAGGACTGTCAAAATTTTGACAGTCCTACCACTTGGATGGACTGTCAAAATTTTGACAGTCCTACAAATTGTTAGGACTGTCAAAATTTTGACAGTCCCACAAGCTATGTGGACTGTCAAAATTTTGACAGTCCCACAAGCTATGTGGACTGTCAAAATTTTGACAGTCCTAATTTTAACCCACTGAAAATTTTATATAAAATTAGGACTGTCAGGATTTTGACAGTCCCACAAACAATGAGGACTGTAAAATTTTTGATAGTCCTCATTTTAATTGTCAGGATTTTTTTTAAGTTTATTTCTATTTAGTTAGTTTTTGATTTTGATTTTTTTTATTTAGTTTAACAACCAAAATAAAATATGTTATCATTGAACCCAAATATATATATATATATATATATATATATATATATATATACCGTACGAATATTACGTCTGCCGTCGATCAGACTTCGAACGACCATAATTATTTGTTTTCAAATCGTTTTTCGTCACACAATAGGTCGATTTATATGTTTTCGACGAGAGTAACACAATTCGTGTAGAGAGAATTTTCATCCGAAGTAAGACGTACATATTACAGGCAAAAATATAAAATATAAAACTTTAAAGTATCATAACTTTTGACTGGGAGATCGAAACAAGCTCCAGTTTGTGCCAAAATGACCGTATGGAAAAGTACTTCGGGATAAACCGTTTCACCGTTTGACGGACTTTCCAAATTTTTAGAATCGCAAAAAAATGATGTTTCGACCTCCAAATTTTACTTTTGGTAATTTATTTATTTTTTTTTTACAAAATATTTAATGTACCAATAATAATTTTACTATTTAAAATAACAGAATACTTTAATAAATTTTAAGGATAGAAATTTTGGATTTTGATATATATCGACAACTGAGTTAATTTATTTTAATTTTTTGTTAATTTTGAAATTTCGATACAGTAAATTTACTGTTAATTTATTTTAATTTTATTTCGTTAAAATATATTTTCTTAAATAAAACATAAAATTAACAAAATAAATTGGCTCCCCCACCAATTAACAAAATAAATTAAAAAAAAAATTTAGGACTGTCAAAATTTTGACAGTCCTAACAATTGGAAGGACCGTCAAAATTTTGACAGTCCTAAAAATTTCGACATATATTTTTAGGACTGTCAAAATTGTGACAGTCCTAGTATATACTAGGACTGTCACTATTGTGACAGTCCTAAACTTTACCCACTGTCTATAAGCACAGTTATATGTAAGTTAAGGACTGTCACAATTTTGACAGTCCTAGTATATACTAGGACTGTCAAAATTGTGACAGTCCTAAACTTTACCCACTGTGTATGCATAATTATATGTAAGTTTAGGACTGTCAAAATTATGACAATCCTAGTATAAAGTAGGACTGTCAAAATTGTGACAGTCCTAAACTTTACCCACTGTCTGTAAGCACAGTTATATGTAAGTTTAGGACTGTCACAATTTTGACAGTCCTAGTATTTACTAGGACTGTCACAATAGTGACAGTCCTAAACTTTACCCACTGCAGAATTTAACATTCATGACTGTATAAATGTCTACAGTCCTATAAGTATACAGGACTGCAGAATTTTTCACAGTCCTAAATTTTTAGGACTGTTGAAATGCCTACAGTCCTATATAAATTTAGGACTGTAGAAAATTCTACAGTCCTTAATATACATAGGACTGTCAATTTTCCTACAGTCCAAAATCTATATAGGACTGTAGGAAAATCTACAGTCCCGCCCGATACTGCTCGACATTGTCGACGATTCTCGACATTTTATGCCCTAAAATCGTGTTCGATTCTCGACATTGTCGACTTTGGGAGCCATCGACAAGGAGGACGAAGTCTCGGAGAGTTGGAGAGTTCCGTCGGCGGGAGGGGGGAGGGCTCCGGTGGGGTGGGGAGGGTTTGGAAAAGTGGGCTAGTATGAGTAAACTAATGGGCTACTGTGAGTAAACTTTGCTCAATCCTGGGCTAGCCCCAATCCTGGGCTAGCCCCAAGTAATATGTGTAGTGCCCTTATCAAAAGCCTACATAATACGACTGCACAGGTGTGTTATTCTACCAAAGATTGTCCCAAATTGCAAGGCTAATTACTATTTAGACTCTGAATTTTATAATAGCTTAGAGTTTAAGTTCTAACATGTTCAATTTGAAAGTCTAGATTATGGATATTTATTTCTTGTTTAATCTTTTTCGTTATATCCTCTCTAGTCTATATAGACAAATTTTATTGTCAATCATAGAAAAGAAGGATATCGTGGAGAAAAAAATAAAAAATAAATGTCCATGATGTAAATTTTTTAATTTGATATTTTAGTACTTAAAACTCTAAGCTGATGTAAAATTCAGGATCTAAACACTAATTAGTCCAAAAATATAGTCTATATTTATTTTTATTTATAATAATATTAGTAATATTATTATTTTATTTAATTATAGATAATAACTGATTAATTAGATTTTTTTATTAATTTTAAATTAAGTTTTTACAATAAGTTATATTGAATTCAAGCTTTTAAAAATAAATTTGGGTTAGGTATAATCTGTTTTGGTAAACTAACTAAGAATTCTTGTGTAAAAAATAAGTAGTAGTTGGTGAAAAAAAGTTAGGAAATAAAAAAAAGTTAGTTGCCGGGTCTCTCAGGTGAGAGCTGAGTATCCAAACCAAGGAGTTGTTGTTTCTCTAACCACCAAATTATTTTATAGATATTTTTTAACTTACGAGTCTGCAATATGTTGCTCCCGAAATATGAAAACGACTATAAGTACCTAACACTATTTTATCGATTATAGAACTGTGTGGCAAAAAGAGTATTCACTAAATCTTGAGAACTAGGTATAATACAATGTATATTATTTGTTGGCACTTAGCAATATCATTAATACAAATGGTTGACATGATAGGAACAATATTTTCTCACTCTTATCGAATGTGCACTGGATTAATGCTGACCACCGATCCCTACTCTACATCTCCTCTTGATTTTGATTTCAGATTTTGACATTGTGGATGATAATTTTCGGTAGGAAAACTTCACTATTTCCTGGATTCAGACATTTTCGTTTCTTAATTTCTTCTTCTTCTTTTGCCAGTTGGCTAATATTGTTCGATTGACATGTGATTGTCCTCAGGAATTACGTGGGGATAGCCGCTGATATCAAGAGCAGAGTATCAATGCCCATAATTGATCACTCTTCCGAGAGGAAGTTGATTTCTAAGATTCTAGATCTAGAGGTGCAACTCGGACGAGCTAAATCCGAGTCCGATCGGATAAACCTGTTAATGAGTTGGATTAGGGTTGAAGATACTTGGGTTCGGATTCGGATTCGGGTTAAAATATTTGAATCCGATCAAAAGGTTGTACTTGGATTCACGTGTCGGATTATCCGAAGAATCCGAAATCAGACATATATATATATATATATATATATATATATATATATATATATATATATATATATATATATGGTTTCATACTTTTTAAATAAAAAGTTTAAATCATAAATTTCTTCGTCCAAACTATTCAACTCCTTATTCAAAATCTCATTTTACTTTGTATTTTGTAATGATTGAGACTTGATTGCTATTTAATTGTGTATTTAATATTACTCTTGATTAAAATTATTTTAAATATCATATTATAGTTCGATAAACTCGATCCAATCTGAGTCCAATTCGATCCTCCGGACTTGGTTTTGGATTACTTATGTTGAACCCGAGGTCGGGTTGGGCTTGGGCTCGGACTAGACTTATGATTCATCGGATTGGGTTCGGATTGAGCTCAAATCCGACCCAACACGTCCGAGTTGCACCCCTATACGAGTCTTTGACTTTTATACGAGAGTTTGAACTGCCCTCAAGCAAAAAAAATGTATGACAAACTTGTAAATAAATTAAAAAAAATTTGTGATGTCCTAAACAAAGAATTGAGTGCCTATAGAATATGCCTTAGCTTAATTGTAGCTCCAATAGCTTGTAGCTAGTTTCATTCAATAAAACCCTAAAAATTTGCCCAATTCTGGTGTGAATTGCCCTAATTTTTCGTCAACATCATGCTACAATCACCACCAATTCCAATTGCAGGTCAATTGAGCCATGGATCTAACAAGGCGGGGGAGAGAGAGGAGGAGAAAAATGGACGAGATAGAAGTAGCCATCTGTTGTTACATTCCTTTCTAGCTCAGGGGAGTGTACTGTGAATTAATGAGCTCTTGGGTATTGCTTAGCTTTAATTACTCAGGTGGAAGTGAGGTCTAGTCAGCAGAATTAATTGAAGTAGCTGAGTCAGCTATTAATAGAAGGAGAAGGAGAGAGATACTTCCACTATTGTGTTATCTAATTTTTCCGCCCATTTCAAAATTCAAAATTCAAAATTCAAATATATTCGTAATTCTTCCCTAAATTTTCTTCTCCTAGTTCAATTTTCATTGTTGATTGATGACGAATTCAGAGAGATCTCCCCCAATTACTGGAGCTAAGGGACGGGTTCTTACCAAGTTCGGCGGTGGAGAGAGAGGATGAGTTGCGGCGGTGGACAGGGTTCAACGGAAGTGGTGCAGTTGGAAGCTAAAGAGGAATCGGACATCCAACGCTCCCTCACGGAGGGGGACCAGCGTCGCGACGCCGACGACCTCCGTCTCGCTCTCGGTACAACCTTTCCCCTCTCGTTATCATCTTCTATGATTTCAAGAACCGACGAATTAGCCCTATTCCGGAATCAGGACACGACACAGACTTCAAAACAAATGGGTGTCGTGTCTGCGTTGGCACATCCACATCGTACTCATTGGTTCTGTCGTAAATAGTGTGCTAGGAATTTCGATAAATCTGTTGCGCCCAAACCCTAATCGAGCACGCTAGGTCAAGCTTATCAAACATGTGAAAATTATATCTAATAATAACTATAAGCACGAAATATGAATGGAAACATGTGTGACAACTGACGATCCACTACTTGATATATTCACCAAATAAAAAGTATTTATCCAATTATTGAATATAGCTTGAAAAGTAAAAAAAATAATAACCCCAAATTTTTTCACCACAGCAGCAGTGCTCGTATGTTTGCTACTTTGCTATGTCATGCTGACATGTGCTTTCTCATAGCTTGATTGGTTCCACTTTAGATGATAGTGGTGTAAGAAAACATTTATGGTTCCAAAGTCACTAAAAATATGGCGTTCTCAAGGACTTGTGAGAAGAATGCAGTTAATGCATATAGTATGAGATTAAACTTGTTCTGAAAAAAGATTTTGTACAATGAGATTTCTATGGCTTTTGTTGCTATTGTAGAAAACATCTTAAGGGATACAATGTTATAACCTGTATCTGTAAGCAGTCGTGTCTATGTGATATAATCTAACGGCCATAATTTGTTCTTAGACTCCCCTATCATTGTTAGGAGCCAGTTAATACTTGATACCAAATAGGCTGCTAACTCTTGCAGTACTAGTAAAAAGTTATTATTTGGGACCATTTGATTGGTTCATTGTAATTTCTGAATTGTCCTGGTGAATAATTCACTATCCTCTGTTTTTTCTTATAGTGGATCACTAAATTCGCTGTATGCCACTGGTTGTAATGCTGATATGAACAGTTAAACTGATATTGAATATCTATTAAGCATAGGTACCAGTACCCAGTATGGGAAGTTCGTGGTACGTCTATACGACAATCTCTAAAAATTCACGTACAGTTTGGTGATTGTGTGTGTGTGTGTGTATATTGCAATAAAAGTAATTGTATTACAATCTATATCCCGAGCTAAGTTTGGAGTTGATTACATCATCCTCTCTCCCTGGCTAGCCGGACTTGATTCTCTGCATATCGATTGTTGATATTTTGTGCCTGATGCAGTCTTCCTCAATCTGCTACTCGAGCCGATCTCCATTGCACGTTCTGCGCGGGCTTGACCGTCGTCACCGCAATCCTCTAGTTGGGAATACCGCTCCTCTTCATTTATGTTTCTTGGCAATGTCAAAGAGACCCCTTATACTTGAACCCATCACAGGTCCACTAGTATCTGCAGTGACCTACCCAATGGAAATAGAAAGTTTAAAACCCCCTTTAATATTTAAGTGCACATTGTTCTCGGGGGATTGGAACCTCCGATCCAGTTTCATGGTTCTTATGTTTCCAAGGCTTGACCACTTGACCCAATGCTTGTTGAGAGTTGGGTGTGTACATAAAAATACACACGCAGAGACAATATTAGTAATGCACCTTCATAAGTGAAGTGTAAACTAAGAGTCTAAATTTCTTTCATTATAGTCATCAAATCATCAAATGAATTTGAATTTAACTGAAAACTTTATAGTTTAAAAATAAAGAATAAGTTTGATTTCTTAAACAAAAGTACCAAAGCTATATTTTAAAAGATAAGGTCATCCAATTACTTGGCACTAAAAGTAGCTATAAAAAGTTGCTATAAATTTTAAAAAAACTATGTAGTTATAAAATAAGAAGTTTGGTTTCTTGAACAAAAGTACAAAAGCTAATATTTTAAAAGATAAGGTCCCAGATACTTGCACAAAAAAGTTAGCTATAAAGGGCCAAAATTGTACCCACAAAGTATTCGAAATGAAAATGAAAATATGGATAGATATAATTTTGCTTATTTATGCAATAAGTACCTAAGAGTTCCTCGGTACAAGTACGCCTTCCTGATTGGCGTATCCGTGCTTCATAGGGAAGCATTGAGCACAGAACCTTTGACCTCTTCAAAGTTATGGGGTCCTCCCATCATTGCTCGAGATTTAGGCCATTTTTGAAGTTCTGGATTTTTTGAAGATTCTTGCTATAATTTGTTTGACCATTTCATCTCTATCAGGGTATTAAATTTGAATTTAAGGATTTTCCTAACAAGTCTCTTTGCTTACTTGGTATACTATTAATAGACTCAATTTGAGTCTCTAAACTTATGGAAAGCTATTGTGCCTTCTTCTATCTTGTTTGCATATTTACTATATCTCAACGTCTCATATGCCCTGTATAAATAGCTCTCTTTAAAGTACATTTTTTCCTTCGAAAAGATAACTATTACAGTATTACTTTGAAGTTCACATATTCTGCTTTGACTTCATCTTCATGCGTATAGCTTCTATATCTTGATTCCTAGGCTTTTTGTATTGACAGCATCATTGTTCATTCACTTCAAATCCATGGGACAAAATCGTCAATGTACCTACTAGAAAACAGCACTAGTACACACATTGACGCACCAAATATTGGTGAAGAGTCTGAAGACATTGTCAAAACCCTCAAAAGAAGAAAAAGGATACTGATCCTTTAGATCAGAAGTGATCTAAGCCCAGATAAGTCAATTTGGGTTTTTGCATTCACTAGAAAGAAGAAAAAAGGTACCCCACGGAGCTGTATAGGAAGGGCCTCTTACACTAACACTGGGGAACAACCTATATTCACATGGAGTTGATTAACTATTAGTCATTCGACTCATGAGATCTACGAAGTTCTCTTAATAAGCTGTAAGTTTGAATTATTCTCCATACTTATTAGAGTTATTTGTTAGTGTGCTTTGTGGTATACTTATCAATATGTAACTTATTCATTGTTGGTATTCTCTTTACTGTAGATCCAGAAGGGAAATATCAAGCATTACCAAAATATGGAAATGACTTGACTGAGTTAGCCAGACGGGGAAAGCTGCATCCTGTTATAGGACGTGGTGTTGAAATAAGACGGTGCATCCAAATATTATCTTGAAAAACAAAAAATACAGCAGCAGGTCCGGTAAAAAGGGTGATACAGTAGCAGGTGGAGAACGAGCTTGCTCTTGGGGTGTTGAGAGGAGATTTTGGTGAGGATGACTCTGTAGTGGTGGATGTCATCACTTCTTCGACAGCGAACAATTCGTCTCCACAGAAGACGCTTGTTATCAAGAAGTAGGAATATCATCCAACTTCTTGATAACAAGCGTCTTCTGTGGAGACGAATTGTTCACTGTCGAAGAAGTGATGACATCCACCACTACAGAGTCATCCTCACCAAAATCTCCTCTTAACACCCCAAGAGCAAGCTCGTTCTCCACCTGCTGCTGTATCACCCTTTTTACCGGACGTTCTCCATAGATGGGATCGAACCCAAGGGTCCCCAAGAGATCGATCGCTTCTTGGGCAAAACGGAGGTCAATTCATTGGATGCAGCGTCTTATTTCAACACCACAATGACGATCAACATCTTTCAAAGAATGACAATGACAGTAGGATGAAGGCGGCAGTTCCTTGCATGTAAGTATATTTGCAGTGAGTAAATCAGTGCGTCCAACAAGTCGAGCTGGCGATATGCTTTCAACAACCATTTTAAAAATCGTTTTGAGATCTAGAAATTGTGTCACATGTGAGCGACACCCATGAACTTTAAAGAGGTGCACACATCGGTCCGAGATAATCGTCCACCGAAGGTTAATGTGGAGTCGAGCAAGGAGGAGCTTGTTGATCTCGACAGAGAGATCAGGGTGACAACTAAAATTGATGTCGGCTTAACTCACGTTTATTATTGCCGAGTTGGTACAGCAGAATTTGCACTTCTTTATTGTACAATTCAACATACACGTATCAAATGGACTAGAAAAACAAGTCAATTATTAGCCTACAAATTAAGTACAACCACCTCACTTTCTGGACAAACGGAGGGAATCATGTTTCCATGATTTTTCTAACACATTAATTTATCATTTTGCTAACTCTTGAAAGAAAAAGATAATAATTTTGACCAATCCGAAATTTGCTGCAGTGCCAGTAAGGGGCTAAGGTAAAAAAAAAATGATATGCATCATCCAAAAGTTTTGGATGATATCATTATCCATGACGTGACGGCAATGTAAGTAACAACATTACTGTTATATATAATATATTTTATCAAATTTTTTGTTTAGATATTTTAAATTGATTTTTAAATTCTATATGATACATAGACGTGACAATGATTTTAGTGTTACATATAAATTTTTTTTTTTTCAGATTTCTCGTTTGTGATATTCTAATTTTATTTTTATTTTTAAATTCTATAAATCTCTCATTTGTGATCAAGATTTTCTAACATTAAAAGCATCGTAACTTCATGGGGTGACGGTATCATCAAAAAAAAAAAAAAGGATGATGAATAACAATTTTGTTTATTTGTTTTGTATAGTACTCTTTGATTTCAACTACGATGAACAAAATTTGCAGATATTTGTGATCAAATTAGAACCTAAAGTAGAATACGAATCTCTCTCTCTCTCTCTCCCCCCCCCCCCCCCCTCCCCTCTCTCTGTGTGTGTGTGTTTACAAGTACATATTTGTCCCAAGTCAAATTTGTATGCAGACTTTTATCCTTTCATGATCATGAAACCATTAGATCAATAGAAAAGGTTGGGAAGAAAAACTCAAGAGAAAGCATTGGATCAACAAACCCCTTAATGGCTGGTACATTGGTAATCGTAGTAAAAGAGAGAAAATGACGTTCGAATATGTCACGTTTCCTATTCCATCGAAATGCTAAATCGCCACGGAAAGTTATGTTATATAAATCTAGATTATACTTGTACAAGACATGAATATAAATATTTCTCAAAACATTTCAATTTATGATTGATATAGTGAAAATAAAGTAGAAAACCAAAAGAAATACAATGAAGATATATATTTTTTGACAAAATTGTAGCGGAAAAAATAGTCTTTCAATACTCAACTAAAATATGTCAAACTTGACTTACAACTTATGAAACCAAAATAAAATAATATTGTTTCATACATCATGAAATAATTTTGTTAGGAGGTTATTGATAGATTACTTCCGATCGTATAGATACCGAACAATTTTCCAAAGATACGATTTGATGTGATGTGAGATCTCGTACAAGTGGACATCGTCGGATAATCCATTCAATCTAACCCAATTAAGCAAGTCCGCATCACCACCCAAATCCCGCAGTTTTTCCAATCCGACTAGACTATTCAAGCCAGCAAACCATCATTTTAAGTTAACCCAATGCGACATTTAGGAGGTGGGCATTAGAGAATAAGAGTGTGGACAAAATAAAACTGGGAATGAGATAGAAGCATTGTTACCAAAGTACTAAAATTTAGAATATCTAAGGTGACTATGTACTATAAGTTGGGACTAGCAGCGCCACCGCGCGCGCTTTGACAAATGTGACCAAAGAGTGATGCACAAACTAAACAGCCTTCTATAACAAATGTGACCAAAGACTTTCCGGCCAAATAGTAGAAATAGAAAATAAATTTTAAGCTTCTCAAACTGAATCATACACAATTAAGGCACACCACGGCCTCTTAGGTGTTTAACTTGACTTGATAGTCTGATATTTAAGTTATGAACCAAGAAACGTGACAAAATCAGAAGAATAATTGAAACAAACTCAACATCTTCAATATCCAGGCCCTATTTCACAGAAAACTGTGTTTGATTAAGTTTATCCAAAATGCAATTCACACAATATTTACATAAGAGAAGCAATCCATATACTTGGACAATTCTGTGCTGAGAAAAAGAAAAAACCCAAGACAGATCTTTCAATATCCAAACATCCAAGGGAAGCACATTGCATTACGTATACTCGACTGAGCTGAGCGTATCTTTCTCTGTACAAGATCATTTCCATTTATCCTTACCAAACTTCATATGAATCAGAGACAAAATATTGGCTACACAGTGCTGAAGAATGCTGATTCTTTCAGTGATCACTGGAGTGAGGGGGAGGCTCCCTCATTTGGTAAATCAACACAGTTGGTCTGCTTCCACAGGCATAATTCGAATTCCTTTTCACGCAGCTTTTGTTCCATGCATTCTAGTCTAGATTGAAGTTCTGCTATCTGCTCTCGCTGTCTTGTGGCCAAAAGCTCATGCAATCTTCTCTCCAACTCGTGTGCGGAAACTCCATTGTATTCATGGGTATCTTGGGGTATTATGCCTTCTTCCTCGTAAGTAACACTGAAGCTCTCAAAAGAAGGGTCATCTTTCCCGTTGCTCAACTGTCAATTAATTGGGGGGGGGGTAATAAGCACGATGATTCTAGCAAATCGTTAATGAAAATGCAACTTTTCTCGGGTATGAGCATGCAAACATTTTCCAGGAGCATAACTTAGCAGTGCAAAGTAACAAGGACAAGAACATCAAGGAGGAAGAAGAAAAGTTAAGGACAGTGAGTATGCAGGTTCAACATTGAAATAAGGGTAAGAAACGACATTTTCGATTGTGGTGTAGGCAAGAAACAGATTTGCTAGGTGCATTTTGGCATCAAAAAGAGACGTATCTGTACATGATTGAGTGGAAGAAAATTTCCGCAATATCACTATAAATCTAATAAGGCAACAAGAATATACCAATTACCAAGCAAGTAAAAATTATTCCTAAAGCTCTATCTATGTGAATAATGAAAACATGGATTTTCAAAGCAAGATAGATACCTCCTCCCTATGTTGACGTGATGATGAGCTCTCTCCTTCCAAGTTCGTCTCAAGTCGTTCCAGTTCAAGTTCGAGTTCTGCTTCCATCTGATCCAAACTCACACTTCTTGTATTCCCAGCTGTTACATAATTTGATTCGCTTTCAAGTCCGGCAGCATGTTTCACCCCTTCAAGATCATAAAAAGCACTGCAAATCTGACACATTGTTGCTTGATTCTGAGGAGTCAGAAATAGCATCTTTCCTTCTGATTTCAGTTCTAACTTCTTTAAGCAACATCTCCATCTGAGCTCGCAATTCCATCATCTTATTGACCTCAGCTGCACTCTTGGCGAGGAGGAAAACCAGACCTATTCCCATCCCAAGGTTAAAAGAGAGTTCTTCGCACTTCGCTCCTGTCAAAATGATTTTTCTATCAGCACAATTTGGAATGCTTATAATATGTTGTCTAGGTAGCATGATTAAGGACCAATATGAAATTTTGTGAACATGAGCAATGCATAATAATATCTACGAAA
>JAYESA010000996.1:70000-71347 GCA_036927795.1 Iris macrosiphon | reverse complement strand
AAACGGAGCAGTTTCTGCGCACGCAAGCAGTTTCTGTGCACGGGGGCAGACAAACTGTGCACGGGGGCAGACAAACTGTGCAAACGGAGCAGTTTCTGCGCACGCAAGCAGTTTCTGTGCACGGGGGCAGACAAACTGTGCGAACGGTAGCAAACGCACCAGTTTCTGCGCACGCAAGCAGTTTCTGTGCACGGGCGTGGGGCTGTCGGGGTGTATCGGCCGCACGGGGCAGAGCAACGCTGCAGTTGCAGCACATTCTACGCACCCAACAAGTTTATGCGCACGGGGGCGGGGCTGACAGGGTGTATAGGCCGCACGGGGCAGACAAACCGTGCGGTTGCAGCACTTCCTGCGCACGCAAGCAGTTTCTGTGCACGGTCGTGGGGCTGACAGGGTGTAGCGGCCGCCCGGGGGCAAGGCAGCGAGCAGTTTCTGCGCACGGGGGCAGACAAACTTAGCAAACGCACCAGTTTCTGCGTACGCAAGCAGTTTCTGTGCACGGGGGCAGACAAACTGTGCACGGGGGCAGACAAACTGTGCAAACGGAGCAGTTTCTGCGCACGCAAGCAGTTTCTGTGCACGGGGGCAGACAAACTGTGCACGGGGGCAGACAAACTTAGCAAACGGAGCAGTTTCTGCGCACGGGGGCAGACAAACGTAGCAAACGCACCAGTTTCTGCGCACGCAGGCAGTTTCTGTGCACGGGCGTGGGGCTGTCGGGGTGTATCGGCCGCACGGGGGCAGACAGACTTAGCAAACGCACCAGTTTCTGCGCACGCAAGCAGTTTCTGTGCACGGGGGCAGACAAACGTAGCAAACGGAGCAGTTTCTGCGCACGGGGGCAGACAAACTTAGCAAACGCACCAGTTTCTGCGCACGCAAGCAGTTTCTGTGCACGGGCGTGGGGCTGTCGGGGTGTATCGGCCGCACGGGGCAGAGCCACGCTGCAGTTGCAGCACATTCTGCGCACCCAACCAGTTTGTGTGCACGGGGGCGGGGCTGACAGGGTGTACAGGCCGCACGGGGCAGAGAAACCGTGCGGTTGCAGCACTTCCTGCGCACGCAAGCAGTTTCTGTGCACGGGCGTGGGCCTGACAGGCCGTATCGGCCGACCGGGGGCGAGCAACGTGAGCGGCCCGCGGCAGATTCTGCGCCCCGCGGCAGTTTCTGCGCCCCGCGGCAGATTCTGCCCACGGCGTGGGCCTGACACGCTGTATCGCGCGCACGGTTTCGCGTTGCGGCGCGGCGCAAAAAATGACAAGCTCCTCGGGCACTTTGGTCCCCCCTAGTCAGCCCCACAATAAAACTGCAAATCTATTATAGGGGGAAGGTGGTGTTCGCGGAGGG
>JAYESA010000995.1:0-71378 GCA_036927795.1 Iris macrosiphon | reverse complement strand
CAAACACACACACACACACACACACAAACACACACACACACACACACACACACACATATATATATATATATATATATATATATATATATATATATATATATATATATATATATATATATATATATAGACTCATATATACATATATACAAACACTTAAACACAACACACACAACACACAACACCAACGCACGAACAACGACCCAAAAACCTATAAATATATAAAATATAACTCGAAAACTCTAGCACATATTCCCCGAAGCTAAACCAACGCGCGCGCGAGCCCGAAACCTAGAAACCAAGTCAAAATGGTTGTTCGGTTATTTCGACGAACACGTGGAGTGCGGTTCACGAAACCTCGTAAAACGCACACCAAACCTACTCGGAATCAGCCAAAAATTTATCCATGAGTTCTAATCGATGTCTAGAACCTAGAAAAAATGCTAACTCACCGATTCTAGGTCCGTGGCAAAAACACACACGCACATAGAACCTACAATGACGAAAATCCCCAAATCGTCCAAAATGCCCAAATCTCTGCGACACGACCTCATATGTCCGAACGGAGACACGTACTTACCCTCAAGACACCCAAGCACGTCTACCTAGGTCCGTCTAACCTATGGCATCACTCAAATTGGGCCAATCTCGGATTTCATCCAAAATTGATACAAAACCTAATATCAAAGTCTCCAAACACAACCAAATAAGTTCTAACTTCCTCCACGGGTAGCCTTAAGGTCTAGAAAGGTTTTAAACTACTAATTACACTATATAATAGCAACCACTAAGAGAAAAGTTAGGGTTTACCTCTTGGGAGTTGGAATCCCAAGGCCAAAGTCTCCAAAACCCTTGAAATCACCACCCTCAAGCCTCCAAGCCTCCAAGTCAAGCCTCTACACTAAGTCTAGGCTCTATACACCTAGGTTAGAGAAAAATATAGGGTTAGGGTTCACATAAATTGAAGAATAGAAGAAGAAAGAGAAGAAATAGAGAAATACTTACTTGAAATGAGAGATTGGAAGAAGGAAGAAGAAGAAAAGAGTGGAGAATGGAGTGTGGAGAAGAAGAAGAAGAAGAAATGAAGGGAAGGGAAGGGGGTTCGGTCATGAAGTTGGGAAAGGGCTGGCCATATGCAAATATAGGGTTTCCATACAGCAAAATGACTAAAACACCCTCTCCTTTAGTCATGCAACTTGGGTTTAGGTTTAGGGTTCACTAAACACACTCTAACTAATCCAAAATAACCCAACTAACTAAAATAAAGATATAATAATTATTCTAAACCCAAAAATGAGTCTGACAAGGGTGTTGGTTGGGTCTGACATGGGTCCACTAGGGTCTGACATGGGTCCAGACTAGCCAAAACCCTAAAACAACCAATAAAAAATAATACAATCAACAATTAAATATAAATACAATTATTTACGATCAATACACAATTTACCAAATAAAAATAAAAATAAATCCTATTTTCTAGAATTGGTAGTAACAAGCCTGCCCTCCTTAAAATAATTTCGTCCTCGAAATTAAAAGACGAAACTAGGACAGGAATGCAAGGAAAAGAAAAAGAACCATACCTCAGGGCTCGAAAAGATAAGGGTATCGCTCGTGCATTTCATCCTCCCTCTCCCAGGTCGACTCACCTGGAGAGTAATGCCTCCACGCGACACGAACCAAGGGAATGGTCTGGTTCCTCAATACCTTCTCCCGTCGATCCAGAATCTCCACCGACTGCTCTGGATAGCTAAGAGTAGGGCCCACCACGATCTCTGAGTGATCCAATATGTGACTGGGATCCGCCACGTACCGTCTCAATTACGACACGTGTTACACATCATGAACTCCCTCTTGCATAGGCGACAAATCTAGCCCATACGCCACAGCGCCGACCCTCTCAAGGATGCTGAAGGGTCTGACGAAACGTGGGCTAAGCTTCCGCCTCCACCGAAGCGAATAGTGCCCCGCGTCGAAGAAATCCTCATAAACACCAGATCACCAACCTAGCACAAATAAGGTCTCAACACTTAATCTAAAATAAGCAAATACAAGAGCAAAATCTAAATTCTAAGCTATACATCAAACTCCAAAGGTCTCCGGTGGCTATCGGCCCAATGCCGCTGCCTGTCCTGTGCCACCCGAAGTCTATCTCTAATGAGCTTGACCTTCTCCGCTGCATCAACCACCATCTCCGGGCCAAGCAAAGCTCTCTTTCGTACATCATCCCATGATAACAGAGTGCGACACCTCCGTCCATACAACGCCTCGAATGGTGACATCTCGATACTGGCTTGGTAGTTGTTGTTGTAAGCAAACTCTACCAAGTGCAAGTGATCCTCCCAAGAGCCTCTGAAATCCAGAACACAAGTGCGAAGCATGTCCTCGAGTGTCTGGATGGTCCTCTCTGACTGACTGTCTGTTTGTGGGTGGTATGCAATACTAAACTTGAGCTGGGTGCCCAAGCTATCCTGCAGACTCCTCCAAAAATACGAAGTAAAACGACTGTCCCGGTCTGATACTATGCTCACAGGAACTCCATACAGTCTGACTATCTGGCGCACATACATCTCTGCTAGTCTCTCCGTAGACGTACCCATTTTTAATGGTAGAAGTGGGCCGATTTGGTCAACATGTCTACGATGACCTAAATCACATCCTTCCCTCCTAGAGAACGGGGAAGCCCAGAAACAAAATTATAAAACCCCTAATTCTGAAAACCTTATTAAATATTTATTTATAATAGTTATGAGCTAAATAGAGATAATAATATTTTATTAGAATTTATTTTGAGGTATTTGCGCAATTAGAGGATTTATGAAGCCGTTATAAAATTTTCCTAATTTATTCCATGTAAGAGACCATTTGGACAGTTGCTGGCTTAAACGTATGCACCAAGTAATTTTTAGAGTTTTCTATGTATATATATATATATATATATATATATATATATATATATATATATATAATTCCTATTGGATCGAACCCAAACCGCAACTCCTAAACCCACTACCCGCTTGCACCCAAACCCGCGTAAAAATATCAACAGCAGCAGTAGCAAAACCCAACTTTGCTTTCTTCCCCTCCGTGCGTAAAACAACTCCACCACTTCTTATTTTTTCACCCTCGCATAAAATAACCCCACCGTCTAAAAAACTTTCCCCGCGCGTAAAACCACTCGGCGCGTAAAGTATCAAACCCCACCGCTTAGTTCTCCGCGCGTAAAGCAGAACCCCACGCGTAAAGACTTCCACCACTTATTTCCCTCTTCCGCACGTGTGAAGAAAAATATCAGCAGCAACACCACCGCCTCATTCCACCGCCTATTTACCTGTTATTACCAAACTCTCCTCAACCGAAACCAAAACCAATGAGAGAATGAAACGACATCAACATCCACCGCCTCTATATCACTATATATTACAACACTTCCAAACCCTAACCCCTTTTTTCTTACAACAAAATTAACAACTGTTTGGACGTGCACTATACAGGACTCTTGCTTGGCAAGTATACCTTGCCAAATTTTTACTGTTTAAATTATAAACTGTTGTATGTTATCTTGCTGCAATATACATATAACTATGCGCGCCCAAAATTTACTTGGGTACAAATCGACAAATACGTCGATACGTAGTGTAACTGACTTAGACGTTGGCAGACTCACCTACAGATTCAAGGGTATTCTGATATCCTCCTAGACCCTAACACTTGTACATGCATCACGATTGCAACTCATGTTGGGATGCGGGTTCATGTACTTGACTAGCTACCGGTGCGTGTGACACACATCTCGGTTTAGCACGTAGTCAGGATTATTTAGAAAGTTGTAACTTGGCATATAGTTACGTGGTATGCACGTCGTGTATTCGAATTGTATATCCGCATGGGGCGGGAAAGACAACTGATAGGCGTATGGGACACCCACCTCCTTTATGCAGATATCGCGTTCTTCGGAGCGATACGGACGTATATATATTGCAGATACCTCATTCTTCGGAATGATGGACATTACAGATACCACGTTCCCCAGAGTGTTGGACGTTAATTAGTGTTTTTGTAGATATCACACTCTAGAGAACGTTTGACGTTATGCCTACGCCTACCCATACCTACCAAGGTTGTCTTCATATTTGCATACACTTAGATGGTCAGCTCACCCTGTATTTATTTTATTCAGTATTTATATATGGCATGATTTTATGTATCTTTTTATGTCCCACTGAGGACCTGGTTCCCTTCCAAATTTAGATGAGGCATACTATCCCACGGTGTACGAACCTGGACAGAAGACGAGGTACGCTTCCGAGGAGGAGCTAGAGGTGCTGCCATCAGAGTCCTCCTGATCTTTGGTAGACCCACCATCTAGAGCTGGAGCCTCTTTATATAGATAGACGATGCTCTAGTCACACTATATTTTAGCACTCTTATTTTAGCTTTTGTAGTGGGTTTGTTCCCACCAGACATATCTAGAATGTACTACGACATTTCAGACTCAGCACTTGTATTACAGTACTTATTTCAGTATTCCTTGATATATTATGGATGAGATATAGATTATGTGTGACTTGTTGTGATAGTATATTACCACTGATGGATTGGATATTCATGTACAGCGTACGTGTGTATATGGTTTCCATATATTGGAGTTCATATACATACGGCTGGGCGTGTTACGTATTCCTAGTCTTACGTATTTTGGGACTGGGATATGACATGTTTTTAGTGGTGGCCCATGCAGGTCAAGAATATATTATCTTGGTTACATAAATGTACCAAACAAGCCTGCATATAGGAATAGAGCATAAGGATCTCATCCACACTTGATTAAAACCTCATTCTTCCTATGATTGGATAAACCAAGTTTTATGCCAGAAACCCTTTACACTGTGACCAGACCCTTTACCCTTGTGGCATAAAAGCCAAATGACTGCCTGGTTGGCGTAAAGGCCAATTGACTATCTTGTTGGCGTAAAAGCCAAAACAATAAGCCACGAAGGCAACTGCCCCAACGTAAACTTGATGATTCCTGAAACAGCATAGAGTATCCTGATTAAAGGCGTAAAACTACAAGGATGGTGATGTGAGCGCATTAGTCATAATGTTAGCTTTTTCAGTCATGACAAAGGATAAAATCTCATGCATTAAATGCAGAGATATGCCTCGAGCCCTGTGCAAGGAACAGCTTTTGACGTGACATCTGATTTTGTCTTATCTTGAGCAAAAACTCATTTCGGACTTGAGCGTAAAAGCCCATTCCTGTTAAAAGAAGAATAGGCAGCGTAATTTCCCTTAAGTGGTGTATCAGATATGTCACTAAATAACAAACCTGGGTCTCTGTGCAAATTCATCATCACAGCCGTCCTCTCGATCGTTGTGCAGTACTTTTGTCAGACGTCAGGTTCACTGATTTGTCTGACAAATTCGTCCGAGGAATACGAAGAGTTTCTCGTACAACTTTACGCTGTAACGTATTTCAGATATTATGCAGGCAGACTTTTATGCAAAAATCTTTTACGCACAGACTATTTTTTACGCGGACAGCTCTGAAGCTCAACTTTACGCTTCTCTGTTTTACGCAGGCAGTTTGAATCCCTGATTTATGCCAAAACTACTTTAAATCCCTACTTTTTGCCAGACAGCTTAAAACTCTGTTTTACGTAGACAGTTTCAAATCTCTACTTTACGCCAAATTATTTTAACCCCGTTTTACGCAGACAGTCTCAAAAGCTCTACTTTACGCAAACTTCCTTGAATCTCTATTTTTACGCGAAAAATTCCCTAGCATAATTCATGCTTCTACATTCTATTTAATAATTATATCATGTTTGTTTCTTTTCGTATATTTTTTTACTTGTTCTATTTCCCCCAGAAATATGGACGTACCCAGTGGACACACAGATGATAGGGTTGATCAGGCCGCAGACACTTCGCATAATATCAATAGGACCCCGACTACCCCGAGAGACCAGTCCCCGAGGCGGATACTGGTTTATCCATCAACCCCATACCTCCACAATAGTCCTACTCAGGAAGCTGCACTAGCTCAGCAAGAAGGACAGACCTCCCAGGCACCGACACAACAGGCAGATACACCTTTGCCTCCACCTTTACCCTTTCCAACCCTGATTCCACAACTTGAAGGACAGCCGCAAATGTTCCAATTCTTCCAAGCCATGATACAGGCACAATGGCATCAGACTGAGACCTTGAGACAGAGTTTGATGACAACTCTGGAGAGGACATCTAATCCAACACCTGCACCTGTCCAACCAGCTGGTACTGTCCGAGGTTTTCGCCAGATGGGCCCAGGAACGTTTTCGGGCAGCGAGACTCCGGAGGAGATATCAGATTGGGTCTCCAACACGGAGATGCTACTGGAGGGTTCACAGCTGCATCCAGACCTTTGGATGACCGCGCTAAGAGCCCAACTCAAAGGCAACGCCCATCACTAGTGGGACTCCATAGAGCGCGGCGTTGGCAAGAACCAGACGTGGGAGCAATTCTTAGTGTACTTCAATACAAAGTATTTTTCGGCTACGGTCAGGAACGCTCTATATTCCCAGTTCCTACACCTGGAACAAGGAACCATCACCATAGATGCCTACGACGCAGAGTTTAGTCGACTTAGTCGATTTGGTGCCGTCCTGATACCTAACGAGCTGGAGAAGGCTAGCAGGTTCCATCATGGCCTTACCTTTGAGCTACAGAGGTATACCACCACACAGTCAAGGATCTCCTATGAGGAGGTTCTTTCAGAGGCAAGAATTCAGGAGGCCATTAGCAGAGGAGCAAGGCACAACAGCACGACCATACCAGCCAAAACCCAGCCCAGAGCAGGAGGGCCAATCTATCATCCAGGAATGCAGGCATAACAAGGGACAGTGCCATATCAGCACAAGGAGCTTCCGACTTGTCACCATTGTGGCAAGAAGGGATATTTTGTCAGAGACTGCCGAAAGAAGCTTAGAATATGCATGATATGTGGAGCAAGTCAACACCTGGCCAGAGACTGTCCACAACACAGAGAGGCAGCACCCCAAATCGGACAAAGGTCAACAACACCAGCCCAGAGGATACTACCCCCGACAGGAGGTCAGCGTCCACCGGCTACCGGAGGATTTCAGAAGGGACCACCCTTGGCCCCACAGGAGGCACAGTTCAATCAAGCCAGACAGCAGGCAGGAGGGCAGAGGCACGGACAGGCCTTTGTACTAGCAGCAGTTGCGGAGGAACCAAAGGGGAAACTCTCACAGGTACCATTTTGGTTGCGTCATTACCTGCAACTGCATTATTTAATTCTGGCGCTACACTATCTTTCATATCTAGTAGTTTCGTAGCCATGCATAAAGTAGCTACTTCCCCCTTGCCTAAGAGTTAGAAGATTCTTACCGGAGGAGGCATCGTACCGGTTACCAGCACTATTAGAACATGTCCCGTAGTCGTGTGTAGTAGGAAGATGATAGCACGATTTTTAGTACTCCCGATGCCAAACTTCGACGTTGTTTTAGGCATGGACTGGTTGAGCCAGTAGAATGCTATACTAGACTGCCGGAGGGGTAGCATCATTTTTAGACCACCAGATCACCCGGAGTTCGAGTACATGCGGGGCACCATTGAGCAAGGAGTAGGCCAGACACCTGGAGCTTACATGGCTATGGAGACGGCTCTCCCAGCAATTATTGCAGAATTCGAGGATGTATTTCTGGAGGAGTTGCCAGGCCTACCGCCTGATAGAGAGGTAGAGTTCACTATTGAGTTAGTGCCAGGAGCAGCATCGGTATCTTCAAATGTGTACCGGTTGGCAAAGAAAGAATTGGATGAGCTGAAGCTACAACTAGAAGAGTTACAGATCAAGGGGTTTGTTCGTCCTAGTGCATCACCCTGGGGAGCACCAGTGTTGTTTGTACCAAAGAAGGATAGAATATTCCGTATGTGCATTTATTACAAAGCCCTTAATGCTTTGACAATAAAAAACAAGTACCCTCTGCCGCGGATTGATGATCTGTTCGACCAACTGACAGGAGCGATGGTGTTCTCAAAGATAGATTTGAGATCAGGTTATCATCAGATAAAAGTGCGGAAAGAAGACATCCCAAAGACATTATTTAAAACTCATTATGGTCACTACGAGTTCTTGGTGATGCCTTTTGGACTAACAAATGCACCTGCCATATTTATGAACTTGATGAACAGAGTCTTCCACCAGAATCTGGACTAGTTCGTGGTAGTCTTCATCAACGACATCTTGGTGTATTCAAAGAGCCACGAGGTACACGGAGACACTTGAGACTGGTGTTAGAGACGCTAAGGCGTGAGAGGCTTTATGCAAAGCTAAGCAAGTGCGAGTTTTTCCTAGATCGTATCGCCTTCCTTGGACACGTTATCTCAGTAGATGACATTTTGGTAGATCCAGCAAAGATTTCGTCAGTAGAGACGTGGCTGACCCCTACCAACGTCTCAGAGGTGAGAAGTTTTCTAGGACTTGTCGAATATTACTGGAGGTTCGTAGAGAACTTTGCAAGGATCGTAGAGCCGATGACTCGCTTAACCCGCAAGGAGCAGGAGTTCATCTGGTCAGAGGAGTGTTAGATGGCATTCGATAAGCTGAAAAAGCGTCTGACTACGGCTCCTATCTTGACCATACCTTCCGGACCCGGAGGATTCGTGATCTACAGCGATGCATCCGAAAAAGGATTAGGATGCGTCTTGATGCAGCATAGGAAGGTTGTGGCCTATGTCTCTAGACAGCTGAGGACCCATGAGAAGAACTACCCCACTCACGATTTGGAGCTTGCAGCAGTCATCTTTGCCTTGAAGCTTTGGAGACACTATCTATACGGAGAACGAGTGGAGATATTCACTGATCACAAGAGCCTGAAGTACGTCTACACCCAGAAGGACCTGAACCTATGACAAAGACGTTGGCTCGAGGTGATGACGGACTTTGAGATTGAGCTGTAGTACCATTCGGAAAAGGCCAATGTAGTAGCTGACACTCTGAGCAGGAGACCCATGACATTTTTCTTGACTACCTAACAATATCTGTTGGAAGATCTAGAGCAGATGGGTATAGTGATTGTCATGCCCGGAGTAGACGGACAATTATCGAATTTCTAGTTGCAATCAATATTAGTGGAGAGGATCAAGGCTGACCTGCCAATAGATGCCAGATTCCAGAGGCTTCGACAAAGGACCAAGGCCGGAATACAGACATGATTGTGCATACACGAGGATGGGACTCTAAGATGTGGAGATTGTCTCTATGTCCCGAATGGAGAACTTCGTCAAGAGCTGATGACAGAGGCGTACAGCTCAACATACTCTATTCATCCAGGAGGTACGAAAATGTACAGAGATCTGAGACAGTACTATTGGTGGCATGGAATGAAGAGGAAGATAGCCCGCTTTGTGGCAAGGTGTTTGGTGTGTCAGCAAGTCAAGGCTGAGCATCAGAGGTTCGCATGCTTACTTCAACCACTCCCAATACCTGAGTAGAAATGGGAGCACATCACTATGGACTTAGGTACGGGCTTTCCAAGGAGTCCTAATGGTCGTAATGCGGTATGGGTGATCATAGATCGACTCACCAAGGCTGCCCACTTTTTATCCTTCAGAGTTGGGCAATCTATAGAATCCTTAGCAGATATGTATATGAGAGAGATCGTGCGACTGCATGGAGTGCCAGTCAGTATAGTGTCTAACAGGGATATAAGGTTCACATCTTACTTTTGGCAGAATATGCAAGAGAGTCTTGGTACCCGCCTAAAGTTCAGCACATCATATCACCCGCAGACAGATGGCCAGTCCGAGCATACTATTCAGACACTGGAAGATATGTTGAGAGCATGCATGCTTGATTTCAGTGGATCATGGGAGGACCATTTACATTTGGTCGAGTTTTCCAACAACAATAGCTATCAAGCGAGCATCCAGATGGCACCATTTGAAGCATTATATGGAAGGAAGTGTAGGTCTCCTGTGTGTTGGAGTGACGTAGGAGAACGTCAGATTCTGGGACCAGAGTTAGTAGTCAACACCGTTGAGACAGTTAAGAAGATACAAGGACACTTGCGAGCAGCACAAGATAGGCAAAAACAATGGGCAGACCTTCATCGTCGTCCCTTGGAGTTTAAAGAGGGCGATCATGTCTTCTTGAAAATATCACCCACCAGAGGCACCATTCGATTCGGAGGGCGCAACAAGTTGAGTCCAAGGTATATTGGACCATTTGACGTGCTAGAGAGAGTGGGAGAAGTGACGTATCGATTTGCGCTACCTTCTTCACTGGAGGGAGTAAATGACGTATTCTATGTGTCGCAGCTCTGGCAATATATGGAAGATAGCAGTCATGTTCCCAACCATTCGGAGAGCACCATTGGACCAAGCTTGTCATATCAAGAGCAACCCGTGGGAATAGCTATATTTGTCATGCCCCGATCCCGAAGGTCCCGACAACGCCCATGTCGGGCGTGAATCACCGTGCCTCGGTGCTCCCGCTGGACGTATACCGTTTGCCATCGAGGTGTGATGTCGTACGAGCCTGGGGTTGCGCTCGCACAAGGCAACATCGTTAAAGTTGTGGCTATCATCGAACCGATCGAGTATGCAGCGGAGGAGCAGTGTTACAAACAAGGGTCCAATCAGAGTATACGGAGAAAAGCTCAAGGCACGAGGTTCTCTGAATACAATGTCTTTATTCCATATATTATGTCCCTCTATACATAATCAGCTCAAAATATCTCGATACGACTCAAGGCATCGACACCAGATTTCTGGGTCCTGGGATGAGGCACGGCTATCGCTTCCTCGGATGATCCAACACCTACGAGCAAGCAAACTGTTGGTGGGTCAGCACTTTGGAGAAAGTACTGGTGAGTATAAGATCAACGAACAGAAGCAACATTCATTAAAACCAATACTAAGTAATTATGTTAAAAAATATTATATTCCTAGTGATCTTTTTAGTTTTACCTAGGTTTGTTTCATGCAGTACAGGAACGGAGTCATATTACTTCTTTTGGAAACATCTTTGAAAGCCAGAGTTCATGTTCGATATACAAGCAAGCAGGCAAGGCAAGCAGTTCATGCATGATATGCTGATTCATTTAATAACTTCAGTGCGTAGCGTGTCTCATGAGCCAAATTCATTTCTTTAAAGACTCTAGCATGCATCTAGTGGACTATTTTCTTATCATCTCTCTCTCTCTCTCTCTCTCTCTCTCTCTCTCTCTCTCTCTCTCTCTCTCTCTCTCTCTCTTTCTCTTATCAATAATTATCATCTTATCGTGTGAACTAGATAGAAGCATATATGAAAGTATTTAATACAAGAGAGCATGTTCGATAGCATGAATATCACTTATTCAGTGATTCTTACCCTTTCGTCAAACGGTTATCCCTGCTGCAGACATACAAGTTAGCAATAATATACATAAGCACATATGTTCTATTCCATGTCCATCTCTGCATCAAACAATTAGGTAAGCAAGAAGGCTGAATCCTAGCATGCGAACTAACTATATGATGACCCATGAGTCTACTTCCTCATGAATAGAAGCGGTGTTATCACCGCCCAGCACTGCACTAATATACTCGCTAATATACTATCAACTTTGACACATGAACCAGCTATCTAATAGACATGAATGCCCCCTGATTGTGAGGAATTTTTTGCCTCAAGGTATTCTCTCTGGTCCTCCCTAGGGCGAACGGTCCACAGTGCCCTAGGAACCGGTCGTGGGATTATCCTTGTGCACAAGTTGTCTAAAGACCAATGCATGAATGCAACTTTATCAGATAAACTATATATGGATGCAGTAGTTCAATAAATAAGCATATAGTTTATCTCTTCTCTTCTCTGTACGGACAGGCCGTCATCTCTATCTCTATACGGACTGGTCGTCATCTCTCTGATACCGTTCAAGCATTTTAAACAGTTCTATCTTTCAAGCATCAATGAGAAGAAAATATGGCACGGTATCTCTTTTAGCAAAGCATGAAGTTCTACTCTTGTTTAGCATACGATGGAAATATATGAACATTATATTACTCTTATTTATTAGCATGGCAGCAATTCGTTCGATAGAGTGTCCGTGTAACTAAGCATACAACATTCTATTCTTTTACTTAGCATGGCAATGGTTCTATCTCTTTTAGACAAGCATACAAGTTCTCTAGTTAAGCATGCAGGTTTTCGTTCTATCATTCTCAATGCGAACATTATCTTATTAAGCAAACAAGCATTACAAAAACTTAGATTCATTATTAAGGCGTGCAAGAATCAAAGAATAAAGTTTCACCCACTCACCTAGATCAGTCATCTTCTGGTTCAACAAGGAGATCTTCAAGAAGGTTTCCTTTTTGAGTCAGCAAACTGATATCTCTTACATATAGTGCCAACGCGAACTGGGGCACTACATACTTACCCACCAAGAAAAAATTTGTCCTCGAAACTCAAGGAGAAACTTTCGATATCCAGAGCAGCGATAGTCCTCATCCCTCACCATCCTCAATCGAAAACTCTAGCAATCTACAAGCACAAAATCATAACTCTCAAGCAATAAATTAAATCCAGAAAACTTGTGTGCACATCTTTGAGAATATTTATGGACTTATTGTATGGAATGCTCAACTCAGCAATAATATCAATACATAAGGAATCATCATCTAAGAACAGTAATAAAATGGGCGTAAGGCCAGAGGATGGAGTTGCTCTGATACCATTATGTTACGCCCCGATCCCGAAGGTCCCGATAATACCCCCGCCGCCTCGAATCACCGTCCTCGGCGCTCCCGCAGGACGTATATCGTTTGCCATCGAGGCATAATGCCGTGCGTGCTTGGGGTTGCGCTCGCACAAGGCAACATCATTAAAGTTGTGGCTATAATCGAACCGATCGAGAACGCAGCAGAGGAGAAGTATTACAAACAATGGTCCAATCAGAGTATACAGGATAAAGCTCAAGGCCCGAGGTTCTCTGAATACAATGGCATCATTCCATACATTATGTTTCTCTATACAAAAGTAGCTCAAAATATCTCAATACGGCTCAAGAAATTGACACCAGATTTCCATCCTGGGGATGAGTGTAAACACCCTAATTTTTTCAGAATATTTTAATATAAATTTTTCCCAATTTTTCGGTAATTTTTTTGGAATTAAAACTTAGGAAGTTATGATTAAAAGATTTTTATATACTCTTAATTAGTATTAAAATATTATGGAAATAATATTTTATGGTGTAAAATAGAAAACTGGACATAGGGTAATTTTTTGTGAATTTATTGGACTCCGAAAATGCGTATAAAGCCCTAAAACCCTATGTAGAAATAAACCTAGATAAACCCTGAATTAAACCGGTTTATTTGAAATAAACCAAACCGCTGATCTGAACCAAGCCAACCCAGACCTAACGGGTCGGGTCGGATCCGAATCGAACCTGACCCGGACCCGAAACCTAAACTAAACCCTAACCGGATCCCCCACCGGAAATACTGTTCCCCACCTATAAATCCCCTCGTAAATCGTGCCCAGCCTTCGGAAACCCTAGCTCGTCCGCGCCGTCATCTTCCTCCGATCTCCTTTGCCTGAACCCTAGCCGATGACGTCATCCTCCCCAAACTCCTCCCCCGCGGCTGAACCCGACCGCGGGTGTGCTTCCCCAACCGCGGCTGTGCTCCCTCGACCACGGCTGTGCTCCCCTGCATCCCCGCCGGACTGATCGATCCCCCCGCTGCAGTGTAGTCCCCGGCCAGTGCATCCCCTGCCGGCCCGCGTGATCCCCCACTCCGGCCTGAATTCCCCCGCGGCTGAACCCGCTCCGGCCAACTGGGCTGAGCCGCCCGTCGCCCTAGCCCGACCTCGCCGACCCCGAGCCCTGCTCCCTCCATCGAAGCCCCCGTCGCTGGCCGCCTAAACCCTAGCACGGACAAGGCACAGGACACAGTTCGTGTCGGACACAGCAGGCACAGGACGCGGACACGTAAAATTCAGGTAACCCATTCGCGCTTCTCGTAATTCCATTTTTGATTCCGTCTGTTGCAACACATAGACTGTATAACCCTCTCGATGTCCATGCAACCCGCTCGGTGCGTCGCGTCCTGTGGTGATCGTACACCGCGATCCAAAAACAGGAAAACCAACCCCCTGTTTTATCCCGGAACTGAGTGTGCCCCGCCAAACGGGACGACTTGGTCGCACGCGGACTTTTTCAAAACGTGCGCGTCGTTGATACGAACATGTGGGATTTCCCAGAGGTTGATTTGGATGTGCGTGCACACCGGAATCAACGCGTATCCGCCGATAACGCCCCGTATCCGCCTATTCTGGAATACGCTATAACTTTGTGTACACACGTCGGATCGAGACAAAACTTGTGCCATCGGACTCGTAGAAATACGCTGGTCCTGTGACCCAAGTTTGGTTCGATTCTAAGAACGTTGACAAAATCGTGTATCGTGGGCCCCACCGGCTCCACTTGACGGGCGATTTTGTGATCGGCTCATCGAAATCCAATTCTGGAAGTTCTGTTGGGTTTGTATCATCGTTCCTGACTGGTTGACACTGAGTTTGAGGAATTTGGAGACCTTTGACCCTGACATATTTTTTGGTGCAAAGTGGCCTACATGTGGACCCCGCTTTGACCCAAAAATGTTATTTTTGCCCCTGTGTCCAAATTGGACTTAAGGACAGGCGTTTCTAGCTATTTGATATCTTTTGAGACTGTTGGTGATATTTGTTACAGCTTTTGGAGGAGTACCTACAGTATCCACTGATACAGGGACGACTGTTGGTATTCAAACCCCAGACAATTGTACCTTGCCAAACTTGCAGTATATTGATTCATATTATTCTCTTGTTTTATTCATGTGATTGTTGTGCATGCTTGACCTAGGACCGAGTGACTTACTTAGCATCCGATTATTAGTCGGGTGCCAACCCTGTACGCAGAGTTGGGTAACGTCACCTAGAGATGGACATTCGTGACCCTTTATATTCTCGTACTTGTCTTATCAAGTACACTATGACCCAGGACACTTGATACTATTCATGAGATAGAGTCTTCCTGAGATATTCATGGTAATTCTGTATAGGATACAGGTTTATGACATAGACATTATATTCATAGATATTATATGACTGGTTGCATTAGCTATGATCCCGCTCGACATGGACATGAGACGTTATGGTCATGAGATACGTGGTTACATTGGGTGGGGAGAGACACACAGGCTACAGGCTATTTTATATATATCTACTACTATTGTGAGGTCGTAGACTCTCGAGCAGAGCTAGACACATTACCGGTTATTACCGCTACCGGCTCCCCGACACAGAGCTTGTAGTGGCTCAGCCTGAGTACTCGTGATGCTCTCATCTTGCATTTCACATAGATGGTTATATAGCTTACCCTATTTATTTTATTATCTGCTGTACTGCATTTATTTTGGCTTGTATTATCTGTACCTTGTTATATCCCCTGAGGACCTGGATCCGGATTATGTCCCCAGGATTTTCAGACGAGATCTATCCCGAGGTATACGGGACCGCAGCAGGAGCTGTACTGACACCCGAGGACAAGGTGGTAGCTAAAAACTTTTCCTAAGCATCCATATTTCATGCTCAGTATTTATTTTATTCAGTCATTTATATTTTTGTCTGTTGAACCATTGTATCAGATATTTATCGGGTTGTTCCCCGAAGCACTTTGTTGAGACTGGTTGATAATTTACATTCCTTATATTCTGTGGATCATATTTTATATCTTGTGTGGATGAGATTAGTTGTGTCATATTGTCGTAGACTTTGTTTTACAGCTTAAGTACGCCCTGATGGATCTATTAAATTAGATTTGTCCATCGGTGTGTGCTGCTGGCCATTGCCACGTGTCTAGTCCCTCGGTATTTTGGTACTGGGCGTGACATAGTTTTTGTGGTGGCCCATGCAGGTCTACGACTAAATTGTTCGATTTTAACTTAGGGACTGAACAAGCCTGCCCTAAGGATAGAATAAGTTATAGGATCTCATCCATTGTTTGAACCATTTTTGAACTCTATATCGAACTCAAATTTGTTACTTGATTTGCATCCTGTGTTGATTCCTCTGTGCGTTCTTATAGTTTATCTTTTGGTTGCAGAGTAATGGATCCCAGGAACGGAGATAAGATTCCCTTGGATACACCACACGACGCTGTGGTTACTTATGTAGACGGAGTGACACCAGGGAATGGAGGACAAACATCACAAAGCAATCAAACCGGCCAGCTTAATCCAAGGTTCCGGCGTGATGACATCCCACCTCTGCCACAGTTCACTCCACAGATGCCAGTTTTCCCGCCAGGAAAAGTCATGGACGGGCAACAGATGTTTCAGATGATGTATGCCATGATGCAAGCCTAGCAGCAGATTCAGTAAGAGGCTCAGCGTCATGTGGCAGAGTATCTGAGAACCAGCCTGGTATCCGCATTGGACCAGGCAAACCCACCAGCGAGGCGATCAGCGACGGGAATTATCACCTATTTTTGTCAGCTCAAGCCTCATACCTTTTCTGGTAAAGAGGGGCCAACAGAAGTTCATGAATGGCTCACGAACATACAGCACCAGTTGGAAGCAGCTGAACTTCTAAGGAAGAAATGGATGACTGCGGTCAGGATGCAGTTGACTGAAAATACACATCATTGGTGGTTATCAGAAAAGAGGAGGCTCGGACAGGACCGAGTCACTTAGGAAGAGTTCTCCAAACTCTTCCGAGAGATGTATATTCCTGCAGTTGCACGGTCAGAGCTCAGAGACAAGTTCAACCGCCTTATCCAAGGCAATATGACAGTGGAAGAATACAATGCAGAATTTATTCGTCTAAGTCGCTTCGCCCCAACCTTGATTTTGACAGAGGAAGAGAAAGCTGAGAAGTTCTTTGACAGACTGAAGTTCGAGCTCCAGAGATTGATTGGATCGGCCGCACCTACATCATATACCGACGTCCTTGCAGCAGCACGATGCATGGAGCGCGTCACTAGAAGGGAGTCAAATCTGAAAAGGCCAATCACATCAGCACCATCCAGGACAGCACATGAGGATTCTGTAAAACGATCCCAGAGGAGTATGCCAGATAGAGCAGCACACAGGGCCATATCCCTGCATACTTGTCACCACAGCGGCAAGGTAGGACACATTGAGAGAGAGTGCAGGCGTAAGTTGGGACTATGTCTGAGCTGCGGATCCAACCAGCATCTATCCAGGGACTGTTGTGAACGCAGAGACGGAGCACAAAGACTAGCTTTACCTGCACCACGACCAGCTTATCCAGCAGTAGGAGCACCTCAGACAGGAGTTGGAGGAGTCAGACCACCAGCTCCAGGAGGCTACCAGCAGAGACCACCACTGGCACCACAGGCAGTTTTATTTCAGCAGGCTCAGCAGCAGAGAGGCCAAGCTCAGGGACGAAGCCAGGCATTCACATTGGCTGTTGAGGAGAAATCTACTGCAGGCGAGGTTATCGCAGGTACTATTTTAGTAGCTTCATTACCAGTTGTAGCTTTATTTGATTCTGGAGCATCGTATTCATTTATAGCAGCTAGCTTTGTAGCCACCTATAGAGTAGCTACCGCACCCCTCCCAAAGATAAAGAGAATTCTTACGGGAGGTAGAATTATCCCAGTTAGTGACGTCTTTAGATCATGTTCTATAGTAGTCTGTGGAAGAGAGATGCGAGCTCAATTTTTGATCTTTTCCATGCCGGATTGTGATATTGTACTTGGTATGGACTGGTTAAGTCAGTACCATGCGACTCTTGATTACCGACTTGGACGGGTTATATTTAGACCACCTGGACATCCAGAATTTGAGTTTCTTCGGGGAGCTGTAGAGCAAGGAGTTCAGCCTACTCTTAGGGTACTATCTATAGAAGGGGAGACAGGTTACCCAAGAGTCATATCTGAGTTTGTGGATGTATTTCTTGATGATCTTCTAGGTTTACCGCCTGATCGGGAAATAGAATTCACAATAGACTTAGCTCTAGGAGCAGAGCCTATCACTTCATCAGTATATCGACTAGCACCTAAGGAGTTGGTGGAATTGAAGGAACAGGTAGATGATCTCTTGGAGAAGGATTTTATTCGGCCCAGTATTTCACCTTGGGGAGCACCCATATTATTTGTGCCGAAGAAGGATAGAACAGTACGGTTGTGCATTGACTACAGGGCACTGAATGCTGTGACCATCAAGAACAGGTATCCCTTACCACGCATTGATGATCTATTCGATCAATTGAGTGGTGCTAGGGTATTCTCGAAGATTGACCTTAGATCCGGCTATCATCAGATCAAAGTAAGGAAGGAAGACATACCGAAGACAGCTTTCAGGACCAAGTATAGATATTATAAGTTCTTGGTAATGCCGTTTGGTTTAACCAATGCGCCAGCAGTGTTTATGAGTTTGATGAACATAGTCTTTCATCAGTGCTTGGATAAATTTGTGATCGTGTTCATTGATGACATTCTAGTATATTCCAAGAGCCATGAAGAGCACGAGGAGCATCTCAAAATTGTGCTAGAGACCTTGAGACGGGAGAAGTTATACGCCAAACTCAGTAAGTATGAGTTTTGTATGGATAAAGTGCCTTTCTTGGGATATATCATCTCAGGAGAAGGACTTTCAGTGGATCCGAAGAAAGTTGCGGCAATAGAGACTTGGCCTACACCCACATCAGTTGCAGAGGTGAGAAGTTTTCTCGGACTTGCAGGATATTACCGAAGGTTTGTAGAAAATTTCTCAAGGATTGCAGAGCCTATGACGAAGTTGACATGTAAGGACCAGGAGTTTATATGGACAGAAGACTGCCAGAAGGCTTTTGAAGAATTGAAGAAAAGATTAACAACAGCACCTGTCTTGACTCTTCCTTCAGGGTCAGGAGGTTTTGTTGTTTACAATGATGCATCAGGTAGTGGACTAGGATGTGTTCTGATGCAACATGGCAAGGTTATTGCTTATGCATCGAGATAGTTGAAGGTCCACGAGAAGAACTACGCAACACACGATCTGGAGCTAGCAGCAGTTATATTTGCACTAAAGATTTGGAGGCACTATCTTTATGGAGAGAAGGTAGACATTTTTACTAATCACAAGAGTCTGAATTACATATATACTCAGAAGGAGCTCAATATTAGATAGAGACGTTGGCTGGAGTTGATGGTAGACTTTGATATAGATCTGTAGTATCATCCGGGAAAGGCGAATATCGTAGCAGACGCTCTCAGCATGAAGCCTACAACTTATTTCTTGACGATGCAGCCCGAGTTATTGAGAGATCTACAGGAGCTTCAGATAGAAGTTGTTTTACCAGGACAGAGTGGCTTGCTGGCTAATCTTGAAATTAAGTCGTCACTTGTGGAAAGAATTAAAGAGGCATTGCCCACCGATGCTAGATTCTGAAGACTCAAAGAGAGGACTGAAGCAGGCATGCAGACAAGACTTCGCATACATGAAGACGGGACATTAACGTGTGGAAATTGCCTGTATGTTCCAAATGGAGAATTGAGATAGGAGTTAATGACTGAAGCACATAGCTCTATGTACTCTGTTCACCCAGGAGGAACCAAGATGTACCGAGACTTGAGACAGTATTATTGGTGGCATGGAATAAAAAGAAAGATTGCAAGATTTGTGGCTAAATATTTAGTCTGTCAGCAAGAAAAGGCCGAGCATCAGAGGACTGCAGGTATGTTACAGCCGCTTCCTATACCAGAATAAAAGTGGGAACATATTACAATGGATTTTGTCACAGGATTTTCAAGGAGCCCCAGCGGAAGAGATGCGGTATGGGTTATCGTGAATCGACTCACTAAATCGGCACACTTCCTGCCATTTAGAGTTGGACAGTCCACAGAGGTACTAGCCGACATGTATATGCGATAAATCGTCAGATTACATGGAGTACCGGTTAGTATTGTATCGGATCGAGATTCGAGATTTACATCTCATTTCTGGCGAAGCATGCAAGAGAGTCTGGGCACCAGACTCAAATTCAGCACAGCTTACCACCCACAGACAGATGGTCAATCGGAGCGCACGATTCAGATCTTGGAGGATATGTTGCGATCGTGTATGCTAGACTTTGGAGGATCTTGGAAAGATCATTTATACTTGGTGGAGTTCTCCTACAACAACAGTTATCAGGCCAGCATTGTCACGACCCGCACCCAGAAAATCGGGCATGAGTCATGGGTACGTCCAGCCTACGCCGCAGCATCGGCGGTAGAACGATGTCTAGGTCAACTATCTAGATAATAATCTCACGCAAAAATCGGCCATGACCTCTCCAAAAGGAGGACAACCACACAAACAATATAAACCTGTCAAGATCTCAACTCCAAACGGAGGAGCAAATATCATAATGATAATCACAATATACTCAATCACGAATCTAAGCACGATAAGATAACACAGAAATCTAACAACTATAAAGTCTAACCAACAACAACTACTATAACAACCACAACATCAATAATAATAATACAACATCCAAAAATAATATACAAACAAGGTCTCAATCCAAAACCGGAGACAAATCTGGTGCTAAAATCTAATAAAAACAACAACAAAGTCTCAGTGATCCCGGCTACCAATCCGAAAATCACCCCTAAGCTAGAGGGTCCCTGTCTGCACCATCGACAGGCTCAGGTCCATAAAACGTCGGACACCACTCCTTCGGATACTCTGAAAAATATGTCCAGTCAGGACTGGAGCAAGTACATCTCTAACAGCAGTTCAATTTAAATGATAAAAACTATAAAACAGTTATAGCAAGTAGCAAGAAGAATGAAGCAAGTATGAAACAAGAAAATATGTATAACTGGTGCATAAAGGTAAAGATGCATGGATATCAGAGCAAGATAGTAATAACTGCAAGATACAAGAAATCTACACTAAGAGTAAGTCTGTGCACATGAACGTGTAGTGAGTCCAGCATGAAAAACATGTAGTGAGTCAAGTCTAGAAACATGTAAGTGAGACAAGTCAAGAAATGCATGAGAGTCCAGACTATAAAGAATGAACTCGGTGTCTTTGAAATACTTGTTTCGACATATAAACGGCTAGGGGTAAGTACGGCTCACCGTGCACTGGGTGTGCGGCTGCTATCATTCCAGATTAGACCAGAGTAAGTGATGCCTGATGATTCCAGATGGGAATGTTTACATGTCTACTCGAGTATTTCCCCGCCCCGACTAATACAAGTAGATCCAAGACCCGACACGCAAATCAAGATGAGTCCAGCCTGAACATGAGTGATGCCTGTAGGTGATGCCTGTAGTGATTCCAGAATAGGGGCCAGAAACATAAAATGTACGTGTCGCAAGTAAATAAATCCAGAAATATCAATCAGTGTCCCATGTTGTGCCAGAATAATCAGATGATACTATACTAGAAGCTGAATCATAATAATCATCAAATAATGAAAACTATCAGAGAATGTACTCGCCTGATGTCCTGAGCAACTGGCGATCCAAACCGGTGTCGCAAGGACCTATGCTAAAAGCAAGGTTAAACAGGGTTCTAATGAGTTAAACATATATAAAATAACTAAAAATAGGCTTCTAGGGTCGTTCTAGGTCAAACCGGTAAAATCTGGGTCAAAAAGTCAACTCTGGGTCCAAAAAGTTAACTCTTGGTCAAAACTAGGTCAAAAGTTGACTTTGGCGGTCAACCGAGTCAACTACGGTCAAGTCTAGGTCAAACTAGGGTGCTCCTGAAATTCTAGGTCAAACCGAGGTCATTAAGCTAGAAAACTCTCAAACTCGCCTCCTTGAGATACCGGGATACCCTCGGTATCCGATACCTCGCCCTAGGCCACGCACCCCGCCTATACCCTCTAAAACCTATGCTAGCACGCGTAAATATATACACATAAGCATATAAAAATTACTCCAATACTATTCCTAGGCTATTGCTCAAAAACCCCGCTCGAAACCCAATACCTTGGTTATCTTAAGGTATTGAGATACCTCGGTATCTCAAGGTATTGAGATACCGCTCTAAACTCAACCCGACTACCCCTCTAGCTAACTAACTATGCATAAATATATATCTAGCTATATTCTAGGCTAAAATATAGATATCTAATACATATAGGCATATACCTATATATCTATACCCAATACCTTACCTTACCTTACCTTACCCTCCTCATAAATATATATGTATATCTATATCTAGATATCTAAACTATCTACCTAACTATATGTATATACTTATACATATAGATCTATATATCTAGCTACCCCTCTACCTATCCATCTACCTATCTAGTTATCTATCTAACTATCTAACTAGTTATCTATATCTAGTATTTACCTATCTAACTATCTATCTAATTATCTATCTATTAATCTACCTATCTATGAATCTATCTATCTAGCTAGCTATATAACTATATATCTATCTATCTTATGCATCTATCTAGGTATCTAACTAACTACCTATTTATCCATAGATCTAATAGCTATCTATCTATCTATAGATATTTCTATCTATCTATGTATCTAATTATCTATGAACCTATCTATCTATCTATCAACTTATCTATCTACCTAGTTATCTATCTATCTAACAATCTATATCTATCTAACTATAGATCTAGCTATCTATTGATATATACACATCTATCAATGGATCTATCTATGTATATATCTATTATCTATCTATTTATGAATCTATCTATAGATCCCTCGCTACGCTACCCTGCTAGGCCTCGCCACGCGGCGCTGCGCTTGCCACGAAGCTGCGCTTGCTGCTGTTCCTGCTGCTGCAGGAGGCTGCTGTTGCTGCCGCGCTTGCTGCGCTGCGCCACAGCGCTGCCTCGCTCTGCTGCACCCAGACACAAGCACACACACACGACCACACACACACAATCACACATACACAGACACACACACACACACACACACACATATAATTATATACATATATCTATATATATATACATAAACACACATCTATATATATATACACACATATATCTATATATACATATACATACTCTCACACATATATATATATATATATATATATATATATATATATATATATATATATATATATATATATATATATATATATATATATATATATCCTCACACACACTCTCACTCACACACCCTCACACACACACACTCTCACACACACTAGCACACACTCTTACAAACACACAACCACACACACAAACACTCATACATATATATATAAATATATATACATGTATACACAAACTCATAATCATATATATATATCTATAAATACATACACACATATATACATAAATATATATACATAAACACACATACATATATATATATATATATAAATATATATACATATAAATACTTATAAATATATAGAGAGACACAATACCACTCAACCACAACACACAACAACACGCCCCACTCACGCCCAACGACCCCGACACTCACCAACACCCTAAAATATATAAAATATAACTCGAAAACTCTAGCACACATTTTCCGATACTAACCCAACGCGCGCACAAGCCCGAAATAAGGAAAACTAAGTCGAAATGGCCGTTCGGTCATTTCGACGAACACGTGGTGTGCGGCTCGGAAAACCTCCTGAAACGCACACCAAACAAACTCGGAATCGGCCCAAAATTTATCCACGCGCTCTACACGATGCCTAGATCTAAAAAATGTGCTCCCGCGTCGATTCTAGGCCCGTGACGGAAACGCGCACGCACTTAGAATCGACGACGACGAAAAGCCCCAAATTTGCCCGAAACGCCCGTTTCTCTGCGATACGGCTTCCCGTGTCCAAACGGAGACACGCACTCACCCTTTAGACACCCGACAACGTCTACCTAGGTCCGTCTAACCTAGAGCATCACCCAAAATTGGGCCAAATTCGGATTCCATCCGAAATTGACACAAAACCTAGTGTTAAAGTCTCCAAACACTACCCAACTAGTTCCAACTTCCTCCCACGGGTAGCCTAAGGGTTTAGGAAGGTTCTAAACTATTAATTACACTATAAAAGAGTAATTACAAAGGGAAAATTAGGGTTTACCTCTTGGGAGTTGGAATCCCAAGCAAAAATCTCCAAAATGCTCCATTCCTCCAAACCAAGCTTCCAAGCTCCAAAATCTAGCTCCTACACCAAATCCAAACTCTATCCACCTAGGTTAGGGAAAATGCAAGGTTAGGGCTAGCATAAAGAAGAAGGAATAGAAGAAAGAAGGAAGAAAAAGGAAGAAAAGCTTACTTGGAGAAGGAAGGAAGAAGAAAGAAGAAGTAGAATGTGAAGAAGAAGAAGAAGAAGAAGAAGAAGAAGTAGTGGAATGAACAAAGGGGGAGAGAGGGGCTGCTCCTTGCTGGTTTGCACGGGTGGGAATGGATGGGGGGCCGGCCAAGCAAATAAAAATGGGTTACATAAGTCACCAAATTCCCAAAACGCCCCTGCTCCACTTGGTTTCGGGTTCCGGGTTCCAAAAGCACTCAAACTAGCTCCAAATCTCTCCAACTAACCTCCTAAAAATAAAATAAATATTCTAAACCCAAAAATAAGTTTGACAGGGGTGTGGGCTGGGTCGGACATGGGTCCACTAGGGTCTGACATGGGTCCAGGCTAGCCAAAATCCTTAAACAATCAATAAAAATATAATACAATCAATAATTAATTATAAATACAATTAATTATAAATAATAAACAATTAACTAAATTAAAAAAAATACCCGGCTCTGGAAATAGGATGGTGACAAGCCTATCCTCCTTAGAAAATTTTGTCCTCGAAATTTAAAGTCAATCACACTCTCTCTAGGTCAAACCCCCAACAATCACAGTCAAGAAATTCTACCTATACAACATACAAGATCAGGGTCCTACTGGTCGTGTTATCACAGTCTCAATCAGGGTTACTACACTATCTACCACAGCACAAGAAAATCTAACAGGTACTAATGAAGCACACCACAAGGAATAGAAAAGGACGGGAAGAAGAACAAGAGACAGACCTGCTAACCCGATATCCGTAGCATCGGCCTCCTCGACCGTCAACGCATAAGCCCTGCCCTGCTGGGGTGTATCCCTCTGCTGGTGCGGGGCATGATGCTGTGCCACAGGTGGCCTAACTCCAACTCTCTGATCCTGTGCTCCACCCAATGGAGGTGCAGTGGGGCAATCTCGCATCTGGTGAGCAGCGGATCCACAGAACAAACACACCTTCAGCCTCCTCCTACAAACATCCCAAGTGTGTCCTGCCTTCCTACAGTAGGCACAAGTGGGCACCCTCTGATCCTGACCCTGCTGCGCTGCCTTCTGTACATAGGGACGCTTAGCTGGTCCCGCACTGCCACTCGCACTGCCTGAATCATCCCTGCCTCTCTTGGACTTGAGCTCCAAGTCATCCTCTGCTCTCTGAGCATCTCCTACTATCTGCTCGAAAGTCGCCTCGCGGTCGCTCCTGGTCAAAGACTTGACCGCCATAACCAAGCCCTTGCGAAACTTCCTCGCCTTAGCTGCCTCACTCAAGCCATCTACAAATCTGCCCAGATGGCAGAACTCCGTTGCGTACTCGTCCACCGCCATGCTCCCTTGGACGAGTGCCTCAAACTGGCTCTCCAAAGCACTGAGCGCCACATCTGGGAAAAACTTCTCCTTAAAAAGCCTCTTGAAAGCCTCCCAAGTCAGCCCTGGCGCTGCGATCCTCGTATCTGTGCGATACCACGTCAAAGCGAGGTCGAACATCTGACTGCCCGTCGCCTCCATCTGCATGCCGTCTGGAATCTGTGCCAGCCTGAAGATCCCCTCGATCTGCTCTATTCAGTCATCCGCGTACAGGATCCCTTCTGTACCACGGAACTCCTTGGGCCGCATCCTCTGAAAGTCAATAATACTGCCTGGCCTCGGATGCTGAATCTGATCTGCCTGCGGCTGAAACTGTGCCACCCTGTCTACTGCCGTCATGGCCACCTGGTGGGCGTTCTCAATGCCCAGCCTCATCACATCCACCTGACGGTGCTGCACGTCCATCATCTTCCTGAAGAACGCAAACAACTGTGCGATATCTACTGGAGCAGGAAGTGGTGGAGGAACCACCGGAATGACTGGGGTAGTCCTCGGATCGACAGGTGAAGGAGGATCCCCGAGAGAAGCAGATGCTCCCTCAACCGCAGGAGTGGTGAGTGGAGCGGTAGCAGCTGCCTGAATACGAGCTGGACGAGAGGTAGCAGACCTCTCAGTAGCAACTGCTGGAACGGTACGATGGGATCGTGTCTTCGGTGGCATCCTGAACACAGATCAAAAGAAGTCAATACAGTGCAAGATACGATATCATCAAGGAAGGACAGTAATATTTCAAAAGAAGCAATTTCAGAATAATTAGATTGGAATTGTTCCTAGTCGTGATTGAGTACACTCTTATCCTAGATCCTAGATCCTATAGCAGGCTCGCAGCAGTACAACTAAGTTGTTGTACCACCACGACATCTCACTAATTGCGAATCGAGACCTGCATGGGCCACCACCAAAAATGTGTCACGACCCGTACTCGAAAAATCGGGCATGAGTCGTGGGTACGTCCAGCCTACGCCGCAGCATCGGCGGTAGAACGCTGTCTAGGTCAACTATCTAGATAATAATCTCACACAAAAATCGGCCATGATCTCTCCAAAAGGAGGGCAACCACATAAACAATATAAACCTGTCAAGATCTCAACTCCAAACGGAGGAGCAAATATCATAATGATAATCACAATATACTCAATTACGAATCTAAGTACGATAAGATAACACAGAAATCTAACAACTATGAAGTCTAACCAACAACAACTACTACAACAACCACAACATCAATAATAATAATACAACATCCAAAAATAATATACAAACAAGGTCCCAATCCAAAATCGGAGACAAATCCGGTGCTAAAATCTAATAAAAACAACAACAAAGTCTCAGTGATCCCGGCTACCAACCCGGAAATTACCACTAAGCTAGAAGGTCCCTGTCTGCACCATCGACAGGCTCAGGTCCATAAAACGTCAGACACCACTCCTCCGGATACTCTGAAAAATATGTCCAGTCAGGACTGGAGCAAGTACATCTCTAACAGCAGTTCCATTTAAATAATAAAAACTATAAAACAGTTATAGCAAGTAGCAAGAAGAATAAAGCAAGTATGAAACAAGGAAATATGTATAACTGGTGCATAAAGGTAAAGATGCATGGATATCAGAGCAAGATAGTAATAACTGCAAGATACAAGAAATCTACACTAAGAGTAAGTCTGTGCACATGAACGTGTAGTGAGTCCAGCATAAAAAACATGTAGTGAGTCAAGTCTAGAAACATGTAAGTGAGACAAGTCAAGAAATGCATGAGAGTCCAGACTATAAAGAATGAACTCGATGTCTTTGAAATACTTGTTTCGACATGTAAACGGCTAGGGGTAAGTACGGCTCACCGCGCACTGGGTGCACGGCTGCTATCATTCCAGATTAGACCAGAGGGAGTGATGCCTGATGATTCCATATGGGAATGTTTACATGTCTACTCGAGTATTTCCTCGCCCCGACTAATACAAGTGGATCCAAGACCCGACACGCAAATCAAGATGAGTCCAGCCTGAACATGAGTGATGCCTGTAGGTGATGCCTGTAGTGATTCCAGAATAGGGGCCAGAAACATAAAATGTACGTGTCGCAAGTAAATAAATCCAGAAATATCAATCAGTGTCCCGTGTTGTGCCAGAATAATCAGATGATACTATACTAGAAGCTGAATCATAATAATCATCAAATAATAAAAACTATCAGAGAATGTACTCGTCTGACGTCCTGAGCAACTAGCGATCCAAACCGGTGTCGCAAGGACCTATGCTAAAAGCAAAGTTAAACAGGGTTCTAATGAGTTAAACATATATAAAATAACTAAAAATAGGCTTCTAGGGTCGTTCTAGGTCAAACGGGTCAAACCGGTGAAATCTGGGTCAAAAAGTCAACTCTGGGTCCAAAAAGTCAACTTTTGGTCAAAACTAGGTCAAAAGTTGACTTTGGCAGTCAACCGAGTCAACTACGGTCAAGTCTAGGTCAAACTAGGGTGCTCCTGAAATTCTAGATCAAACCGAGGTCATTAAGCTAGAAAACTCTCAAACTCGCCTCCTTGAGATACCGGGATACCCTCGGTATCCGATACCTCGCCCTAGGCCACGCACCCCGCCTATACCCTCTAAAACCTATGCTAGCACGCGTAAATATATACACATAAGCATATAAAAATCACTCCAATACTATTCCTAGGCTATTGCTCAAAAACTCCGCTCGAAACCCAATACCTTGGTTATCTTAAGGTATTGAGATACCTCGGTATCTCAAGGTATTGAGATACCGCTCTAAACTCAACCCGACTACCCCTCTAGCTAACTAACTATGCATAAACATATATCTAGCTATATTCTAGGCTAAAATATAGATATCTAATACATATAGGCATATACCTATATATCTATACCCAATACCTTACCTTACCTTACCTTACCCTCCTCATAAATATATATGTATATCTATATCTAGATATCTAAACTATCTACCTAACTATATGTATATACCTATACATATAGATCTATATATCTAGCTACCCCTCTACCTATCCATCTACCTATCTAGTTATCTATCTAACTATCTAACTAGTTATCTATATCTAGTATTTACCTATCTAACTATCTATCTAATTATCTCTCTATTAATCTACCTATCTATGAATCTATCTATCTAGCTAGCTATATAACTATATATCTATCTATCTTATGCATCTATCTAGGTATCTAACTAACTACCTATTTATCCATAGATCTAATAGCTATCTATCTATCCATAGATATTTCTATCTATCTATGTATCTAATTATCTATGAACCTATCTATCTATCTATCAACTTATCTATCTACCTAGTTATCTATCTATCTAACAATCTATATCTATCTAACTATAGATCTAGCTATCTATTGATATATACACATCTATCAATGGATCTATCTATGTATATATCTATTATCTATCTATTTATGAATCTATCTATAGATCCCTCGCTACGCTACCCTACTAGGCCTCGCCATGCGGCGCTGCGCTCGCCACGAAGCTGCGCTCGCTGCTGTTCCTGCTGCTGTAGGAGGCTGTTGTTGCTGCCGCGCTTGCTGCGCTGCACCGCAGCGCTGCCTCGCTCTGCTGCACCCAGACACAAGCACACACACACGACCGCACACACACAATCACATATACACAGACACACACACACACACACACATATAATTATATACATATATCTATATATATATATATATATACTAAACACACATCTATATATATATACACACATATATCTATATATACATATACACACTCTCACACATACATATATATATATATATATATATATATATATATATATATATATATATCCTCACACACACTCTCACTCACACACCCTCACACACACACACTCTCACACACACTCTCACAAACACACAACCACACACACAAACACTCATACATATATATATAAATATATATACATATATACCAAACTCATAATCATATATATATATCTATAAACACATACACACACATATACATAAATATATATACATAAACACACATACATATATATATATAAAAATATATATACATATAGACACTTATAAATATATAGAGAGACACAACACCACTCAACCACAACACACAATAACACGCCCCACTCACGCCCAACGACCCCGACACTCACCAACACCCTAAAATATATAAAATATAACTCAAAAAATCTAGCACACATTCCCCGATACTAACCCAACGCGCGCACAAGCCCGAAACAAGGAAACCAAGTCGAAATGGCCGTTCGGTCATTTCGACGAACATGTGGTGCGCGGCTCAGAAAACCTCCTGAAACGCACACCAAACGAACTCAAAATCGGCCCAAAATTTACCCACGCGCTCTACACGATGCCTAGATCCAAAAAAATGTGCTCCCGTGTTGATTCTAGGCCCGTGGCGGAAACGCGCACGCACTTAGAATCGGCGACGACGAAAAGCCCCAAATTCGCCCGAAACGCCCGTTTCCTCCGCGACACAGCTTCCCGTGTCCAAACGGAGACACGCACTCACCCTCTAGACCCCCGACAATGTCTACCTAGGTCCGTCTAACCTAGGGCATCACCCAAAATTGGGCCAAATTCGGATTCCACCCGAAATTGACACAAAACCTAGTGTTAAAGTCTCCAAACACTACCCAACTAGTTCCAACTTCCTCCCACGGGTAGCCTAAGAGTCTAGAAAGGTTCTAAACTATTAATTATACTATAAAAGAGTAATTACAAGGGGAAAATTAGGGTTTAGCTCTTGGGAGTTGGAATCCCAAGCAAAAATCTCCAAAATGCTCCAATCCTCCAAACCAAACTTCCAAGATCCAAAATCTAGCTCCTACACCAAATCCAAACTCTACCCACCTAGGTTAGGGAAAATGCAAGTTTAGGGCTAGCATAAAGAAGAAGGAATAGAAGAAAGAAGGAAGAAAAAGGAAGAAAAGCTTACTTGGAGAAGGAAGGAAGAAGAAAGAAGAAGTAGAATGTGAAGAAGAAGAAGAAGAAGAAGAAGAAGTAGTGGAATGAACAAAGGGGGAGAGAGGGGCTGCTCCTTGCTGGTTTGCACGGGTGGGAATGGATGGGGGGCCGGCCAAGCAAATAAAAATGGGTTACATAAGTCACCAAATTCCCAAAACACCCCTGCTCCACTTGGTTTCGGGTTTCGGGTTCCAAAAGCACTCAAACTAGCTCCAAATCTCTCAAACTAACCTCCTAAAAATAAAATAAATATTCTAAACTCAAAAATAAGTCTCACAGGGGTGTGGGCTGGGTCGGACATGGGTCCACTAGGGTCTGACATGGGTCCAGGCTAGCCAAAATCCTTAAACAATCAATAAAAATATAATACAATCAATAATTAATTATAAATATAATTAATTATAAATAATAAATAATTAACTAAATTAAAATAAAAAAATATCCGGCTCTGGAAATGGGGTGGTGACAAGCATTCATATGGCACCATTCGAGGCATTATACGGAAGGAAGTGAAGATCGCCAATATGTTGGAGTGACGTTGGTGAACGTCAAATACTGGGTCCAGAATTGGTAATGCAGATAGTGCAGAAGGTAAAACAAATTAAGAATCATCTTCGAGCAGCTCAGGACAGACAGAAGCATTGGGCTGATACGTACAGACGTCCCCTAGAATTCAAAGAGGGAGCACGTATTCTTGAGGATTTCGCCCACTCGAGATACTATCATATTTGGGAGCAGAGGCAAGTTGAGCTCGAGGTATATTGGCCCATTCGATATTCTGGAGCGCATTGGTGAGGTGGCTTATCGTCTTGCATTACCTCCATCCTTAGAGGGAGTGCATGACGTATTCCATGTCTCACAGCTGAGAAGGTACGTGACCGACCCAAGTCACGTAGTCGATCATTCAGAGATCACCGTGGGCCCAAGCTTGAGATATGAAGAACAACCTGTTGGCATCTGTCACGCCCCGATTTCGCCCAATCGATAATCGTTCCCCAGGCGTGATGCTGTGCACGCGTAGGGCGTGCGTGCACAAGGCCTAGGCATAATGATGATCTTTAGAATATATGCAACAGAGTACGCAAATAAGATAACACACATTGTGGCATAGAAAAGTTTTCTTTTTATTGATAATGAACATCTGTTTACAGACTCTTGACCCAAAATAATAAGGATGCCACACAGGCTTACAACTTGGATACAAAATGAGATAGCCGTTCCATATATTACATTATTTACTAGAATTCAAAACACAAAACACCTTGGGTGCGAGTCAACACCATCGTCTTGTGGCTTCCCAAAAGTGAGAGCGAGCTCCTTGCTTCTTATGTACTGGAGCTACCAAAAGTCACGAAAGCATCTTGATTCAGGAAGGGGGTTGGAGAAAGCTTCAGCTCCTCGCCGCGTCGCCTTGGCTCGGAAAACCTACTGCAACGAGGGTCAGTACTTCGAAAAGTACCGGTGAGGGCGAGCTAACCCAACTTAACCAAAATATACAACGAGTTCATATGAGCATGCAACATTTATTTTTATGTGATCTATCTACCTTGGCTTAGATAAATTCTTCGCATAAGATAGAGTAAAATAACATAACCAAATGTGCCACCGCTCGGTGACTTTACCTGTACCGTCTGAGCCACCTGTACAAAACTTACCATGACCTTCCCTGCCACGAAGACATAGTTAGTCTGCACAGTTTAAATATACATAACAATCACTTGGTTGGACTTGGGATGGGTCGGCTGCCATTCCGCCTCGGGTAGCAAGCCCTTAGCGGACGTACGGACCCATCCAAATGCTAGGACTACACTATCAAATTATTCTACCCGGGGCAAAGCGGTCCCGGTGCCCCGGCGACCGTTCGTAGAACGATATCCCTTGTATACAAGTTGTCCAAAACCATACCACCGCAACCAACTAAGTTATCACATGAAACACATATCCAAGCAAATACAAGCAAGTGAACATAGTGTAGTTTTCTATAGTCTATGCTACTTGTGTAAGGATCACATTTTCCTTCCTATTTTGCACCATACCATGAATAGTTATAGATAAATGAATCTAACTACAACTTAACATAGAAATGGCTGTGATATATGACGGGCATGTACGTTATAGTGTGATCGTTCAGAACAATCTCCATATGACAAGCATTATTGGTGTTTCAAGCCTACTTCTTTTCTATTTTGACTCAGTCATATGTGTTTTAGTATCATTTGATCGAGATGAACAATGAGTCAATCTATTTAGAATACAGACTTGGAAGAAGGGAGCTAATTGAAATAAAGCCACTCACAAGTTAGGAAAGTAGGAGAGAAAGGAAGAACTTTAAGACTCCGTACGAGCGTCGTCTACCCGATCACCTGCACGCACCAACAGATGATCAATATCCCCTGCTTCGGTCTCCGAGGTTCGATATGAAATTGCGAGATCCTAAGAACGAAAACAATGAAATCCATCGAAACCGTTTAAGAAAACGCAAGTCATAAAACCAACAAAAAGGCAACCAAGCGGCACGAAAACGGGCAAGAAACCAACGCAACGGAAAGGCCCCTCTCGACTCTGCCGCCGAGTCCATCCTTGAGGCACGATCCGTTGAATATGGGACCTGATTCCGAAGAAACCAATCCATAACGAGGAAAGGATCTTGATTCAATCTGTCCCGTTCGGACGGTCTTAAGTGTTTCTTGGCCGCGCTCCCCGAATAGGGGGAACGGGGCATTACATCATAACCATCCAAAAGAAAGTTTCGTCCCGAAACTTAGGAATAGAAACTACCGCTAAGGAATAATGAGGGAAAACTTTCCCTCATCTCAGATTTAATTTTCCACGTCAATTCTTCGACCGCGTGGTTCCGCCACAGAACGCGCACTAACAATAATGCCCGATTCCGTAACTGCTTTTCCTTACGTTCCAATATCTGCACGGGTTCTTCGGCGTACGACAAGTCCGCCTGCAGATCTAACTGACCCAAGTCCACTACATGGTTCGGATCATGCACATACTTTCTTAGCTGAGACACATGAAAAATATCGTTCACATCTGATAGGGCTGGCGGCAAAGCAATTTGATAAGCAACTGAAGTGACTCGTTTGAGAATTTCGAACGGGCTAACAAATCTTGGACTTAACTTCCCTTTTATCCCGAATCTCGTCACACCACGCATGGGAGAGACTTTTAGGAATACATGGTCCCCCTCTAGGAATTTAAGAGGGCGGCGACGAACATCGGCATAGCTCTTTTGCCGATTTTGTGCTACTTTTAACCATTCTCGAATCAGTCGAACCTTTTGTACTGTTTGTTCAACCAGTTCCGGCCCAAGGATTTGCCTCTCCTCAACTTCATCCCAGCAGATTGGTGACCTACACTTCTACCCATACAGCGCCTCATACGGAGCCATCTGGATGCTAGACTGATAACTGTTGTTGTAAGCAAATTCGGCTAGCGGCAGGTTGACGTCCCAACTTGACTTGGAATCGATTACGCAGAGGCGCAGCATATCTTCTAGTACCTGATTCACCCGTTCTGTCTGGCCATCGGTTTGAGGATGGTAGGCTGAGCTGAATTTCAACTTAGTCCCCATCGACGACTGAAGGCTTTCCCAGAAACGTGAGACGAACCGTCCGTCCCGATCTGATACTATGGAAACTGGCACTCCGTGCAGCCGGACTATCTCGTCAAGGTAGGTCTGGGCAAGGTGATCGGCTCCCCAAGTACTTTTAATGGCAATAAAGTGTGCAGACTTGGTTAACCGGTCGATGATGACCCAGATTGCATCGTTCCCCCATTGCGTCCTTGGCAGACCAACAATAAAGTCCATGCTGATGTGCTCCCACTTCCATTCCGGGATAGCAAGATTTTGTATTTCTCTGCCCGGCCTCTGATGCTCTGCTTTCACCCTCTGACAGGTTATGCATTGCGACACAAAGAGTGCTACATCTTTCTTCATGCCGTGCCACCAGAAGATAGTACGAAGGTTCTTATACATTTTCGTGCTCCCGGGATGGATCGCATAGGCTGCATAATGTGCTTCCGTGAGGATTTCCTTTCTGAGTTCAGAATCATTGGGGACGCATAGCCTTCCCTTCACTCGCAACACCCCATTCTCATCTACTGCAAAGTCTTTTGCCTTCTCCGCTTGGACCTGCTCTCGCATTTTTCGGAGGAATGGATCGTCTCTTTGAGTAGATATGACTCTCTCTATCAGATTGGGTACAAATCGCATCTGAGCAACCCGCGCGCCACGATAACGAATTCTGAGTTCGATGCCCATTTCTTCTAACTCCCTTCGTAACCTGCGATCGACGGACAGAGATCCCGCAAAGACCCGACTCAACGCATCTGCTACCACATTTCCCTTACCAGGTGTGTAGTCTATCGTCAAGTCGTAATCCTTTATCAATTCTAGCCAGCGCCGCTGTCGGAGGTTCAGATCTGCTTGGATGAACAAGTACTTTAAACTTTTGTGGTCGGTATAGATTCGACAAGGCACCCCATAAAGGTAGTGTCGCCATAATTTCAACCCGAACACAATTGCTGCCAGTTCCAGATCATGCATGGGATAATTCTTCTCGTGCTTTCTCAGCTGTCTGGATGCATAGGCTATCACTCTGTCTCGCTGCATAAGTACACACCCTAAGCCCTGCCCTGAAGCGTCACTAAAGATTTGGAATCCCGAAGTCTCGTTCGGCAGTGCAAGTAACGGGGCAGAAGTAAGATGCTGCTTTAACTCAGCAAACGATGCTTCGCAGTCGGCGGACCACTCAAACGCGACTTCCTTCTGAGTGAGGTGAGTCAGAGGTGAGGCAAGCTTGGAAAAATCATTTATGAACCATCTGTAGTATCCCGCTAACCCGAGAAAGCTTCGAATTTCACTAACGGATGCAGGTCATTTCCACTCGACAATGGCCTCTACCTTCTTCGGGTCAACTGAAATGCCTCCCGCAGAAATGATATGCCCTAGGAACGATACACTGCTTAGCCAAAATTTGCACTTACTCAGCTTCGCATACAACTTGTTGTCTCGAAGGGTTTGTAGCACGGTCCGCAAGTGCTCTGCATGCTCCGCTCCATCCTTCGAATACACCAAGATATCATCAATGAACACTACTACAAATTGATCGAGGTACGGCCGGAACACTTGGTTCATCAAACCCATAAAGGCAGCAGGGGCATTCGTCAAACCGAACGGCATTACCAAAAACTCATAGTGGTCGTAGCGAGTGCGAAAGGCTGACTTCGGCACGTCTTCCGGCTTAATTTTGAGCTGATGATAACCCGAACGGAGATTGATTTTCGAGAATACTGTTGCAGCTTGTAACTGATCAAAGAGATCATCTATCCTGGGAAGGGGATATTTGTTCCGAATAGTAGCTTTGTTTAATTCTCGATAGTCGATGCAGAGTCACATCGAACCATCCTTCTTCTTAACGAACAGTACCGGTGCCCCCCCACGGAGACACACTAGGCCAGATGTACCCACGATCAAGCAATTCTTGTAGCTAAATTTTCAACTCTTTTAGTTCTGCCGGAGCCATTCGATACGGAGGTTTGGAAATAGGTTGGGTTCCTGGAAATGTGTCGATGGTGAACTCTGTCTCTCGATCGGGCGGCATACCAGGCAACTCGTCGGGGAACACATTAGGAAAATCTGCCACAACGGGAATGGACTCAACGTTTGCGCAATCTAGCCGAGTGTCTCGAATGGAAGCCAAGTACCCTACGCAGCCGGAGTGAATCATCCGTCGAGCAGACATCGCTGATATCACCATGCAGGCATTCGACGCTTCTGACTGTGGACTGCACGAATAGCAAAATTCGATCTCACCAGGAAGACGAAACACGACTTTCTTCTTCGCACAATCGATAGTAGCAGAACAAGCGCCAAGCCAATCCATTCCCAGAATGATGTCGTAGTCCCCTATGTCTAGGACTATCGCATCAAGTGACAATTTCCTTCCTCCGATGCAAATATAGCCGTCACGATAAACTGAATCTGCAGGCAAGCTTATGCCTGACGGTGTACTGACGCTAAGCCTTAGGCCTAACGGAGTTTGAATGAATTTGTGTTCGCTAGTAAAGTTTGTTGACACAAAACTATGTGTTGCACCAGAATCAAACAATACTCGAGTAGGTACATCATTAAAGAGTAATATACCTGACACCGTCGTGTTTGATACGAGTGCCTCATCCCGAGTTAGAGCATAGACTCAGCCTTGAGCGTTCTGCTGTGTCGTCTGATTCGCTCGAGGTACTTGCCCCTGGTCCTGAGGCGTACGATTTTATTGTTGTTGCTGGTTAGGTCCACCCGCCCGACAGTTCGCTGCCATATGCCCCTGACGACCGCACTTAAAGCACGATCCGTTGAATACTCGACAATTCCGAGCGATGTGTCCAGTACGATTACATCGGTGACAAACAAGCTTGCCACCTTTACCCTGATTTGTACCCTTGTTACCGCTGTTATTGGAGCGCTTAGGCGCATTGTTACCCCCTGTATTGCTAGGACGCTTGTGATTGAAATTTTGTACAGCGTCGGTGCGAACTGGTGGGTACTGCGATTCAAGGGAGAGGGCATGGTTTAAGGACTCACGCATGGTGCGGTATTGCGAGACGACGACGTGAGCACGAATTGAAGGTCGCAGTCCTATCTCAAATCTTCGTGCACGTGTCTTTGCATCACTAATATGAGACTTAGCAAACTTAACAAGTCTGTTGAATTCTGAAGCGTATTGCTGTACAGACATGTCCCCCTGCTGCAGATGGGTAAACTCGTCTTCCTTCTCGCAGCGGACGGCGGGTGGAAGATACTCCTCTTCGAAGGCCTTACGGAACACTGACCAAGAGATAATCGTTGTGCCCCCTTCACTCAATAAAGCTTGTTTGTGTACATCCCACCAATCATGGGCATTTAAACGGAGCTGAAGTTGGGCACAAGCGACTCTCCTGGTTTCGTCCATACGGAGCACTTTAAAGTGGTCTTCTAACTCGACCAGCCAGTCCAACACCACGGAAGGGTCTTCGGTCCCCTTAAAAGTAGTATGGCACATTTTCTTAAATTTTGATATTTGTAGGATGGACCCCTTATCATCTGAAAGTGAAGGTTTCGGAGAGCCCTGAGGTCCCGAAATGTCAGCTACAACTGGCGCTGCCACGGCGACCGCAGATGCAGAATGATTGCTGGCGGCTAGCGTCGTCACAATCGTTTGCAAGGTATCCATTTGCTTCTGCTGCGTTTCGGCCTGAGTCCGTTGCGCCAAAAATTATGCTTCTATTCGAGACTCAAATTGACTCTGTCGTAGTTCTGCTTGCCTCTGTTGTGTTTCCATCATACGCATCATTCGTTCGAACGGATCAACAGAGGGCACGATAGCCGGACTCCCTGAGCTGCCTGACGTACCAGAACTACTCCCTTGCACTTGCGTCACCATCTGCGCTTGTGCACCCGACTCAGAGGCCGTTCCTTCAAAGAAAAGTAACTTGTATCAGTCTCAAAGTATATTATGGACTCACTATATGGAACGTATCTCATTTTGCACCAATCGATTTCAAGAGTTTACTCAGACGGGACAGGGTCATCTTAGGAAAACTTTCCGACTCGAGATCAAAGGATCTGAAGCTATGCTCTGATACCACTATGTCACACCCTAATTTTGCCCAATCGATAATCGTCCCCATGGCGTGATGCCGTGCACGCGTAGGGCGCGCGTGCACAAGGCCTAGACATAATGATGATCTTTAGAACATATGCAACAGAGTACGCAAATAAGATAACACACATTGAGGCATAGAAAAGTTTTCTCTTTATTGATAATGAACATTTGTTTACAGACTCTTGACCCAAAACGATAAGGATGCCACACAGGCTTACAACTTGGATACAAAATGAGATAGCCATTCCATATATTACATCCTTTACTAGAATTCAAAACACAACACCTTGGGTGCGAGTCAACACCATCGTCTTGTGGCTTCCCAAAAGTGAGAACGAGCTCCTTGCTTCTTATGTACTGGAGCTACCAAAAGTTACGAAAGCGTCTTGATTCAGGAAGGGGGTTGGAGAAAGCTTCAGCTCCTCGCCGCGTCGCCTTGGCTCGGGGAACCTGCTGCAACGAGGGTCAGTACTTCGAAAAGTACCGGTGAGGGCGAGCTAACCCAACTTAACCAAAATCTACAACGAGTTCATATGAGCATGCAACATTTATTTTCATGTGATCTATCTACCTTGGCTTAGATAAATTCTTCGCATAAGATAGAGTAAAATAACATAACCAAATGTGCCACCGCTCGGTGACTTTACCTGTACCGTCTGAGCCACCTGTACAAAACTTACCATGACCTTCCCTGCCACGAAGACATAGTTAGTCTGCACAGTTTAAATATACATAACAATCACTTGGTTGGACTTGGGATAGGTCGGCTGCCATTCTGCCTCGGGTAGCTAGCCCTTAGCGGACGCACGGACCCATCCAAATGCTAGGACTACACTAGAAAATTGTTCTATCCGGGGCGAAGCGGTCCCGGTGCCCCGGCGACCGTTCGTAGAACGATATCCCTTGTATACAAGTTGTCCAAAACCATACCACCTCAACCAACTAAGTTATCACATGAAACACATATCCAAGTAAATACAAGCAAGTGAACATAGTGTAGTTTTCCATAGTCTATGCTACTTGTGTAAGGATCATATTTTCTTTTCCATTTTGCACCATACCATAAATAGTTATAGATAAATGAATCTAACTACAACTTAACATAGAAATGGTTGTGATATATGATGGGCATGCACGTTATAGTGTGGTCGTTCAGAACAATCTCCATATAACAAGCATTATTGGTGTTTCAATCCTACTTCTTTTCTATTTTGACTCAGTCATATGTGTTTTAGTATCATTTGATCGGGATGAACAATGAGTCAATCTATTTAGAATGCAGACTTGGAAGAAGGGAGCTAATCGAAATAAAGCCACTCACAAGTTAGGAAAGTAGAAGAGAAAGGAAGAACTTTAAGACTCCGCACGAGCGTCGTCTACCCGATCACCTGCACGCACCAACAGATGATCAATATCCCCTGCTTCGGTCTCCGAGGTTCGATATGAAATTGCGAGATCCTAAGAACGAAAATAATAAAATCCATCAAAATCGTTCAAGAAAATGCAAGTCATAAAACCAACAAAAAGGCAACCAAGCGGCACGAAAACGGGCAAGAAACCAACGCAACGAAAAGGCCCCTCTCGACTCTGCCGCCGAGTCCATCCTTGAGGCACGATCCGTTGAATATGGGACCTGATTTCGAAGAAACCAATCCATAACGAGAAAAAAAATCTTGATTCAATCTGTCCCGTTCGGACGGTCTTAAGTGTTTCTTGGCCGCGCTCCCCGAATAGGGGGAACGGGGCATTACAGCATCCTCGACATCAGTGAGAAGACATTGTGAGGACAGACAATTAGACTGGTCCGTGTAGCTTGGAAACATCATTCTCCTGGCGAATCGACCTGGGAACGGGAGGATAGTATGCGCCAGCGTTATCCCCACTTATTCGCGGATGCAGTTATCACCTAAGCATTCTTGTAATTTCCATAGTTCTTTCTTTAGTAGTTATTCTTTGATTGCGAGGACGCAATCCTCTTAAGGGGGGTAGATTGTAAACACCCTGATTTTTTCAGAATATTTTAATATAAATTTTTCCTAATTTTTCGATAATTTTTCTAGAATTAAAACTTAGGAAGTTATGATTAAAAGATTTTTATGTGCTCTTAATTGGTATTAAAATATTATAGAAATAATATTTTATGGTGTAAAATGGAAAACTGGATATAGGATAATTTTATGTAAATTTATTGGACTACGAAAACGCGTTTAAAGCCCTAAACCCCTATGTAGAAATAAACCTAGATAAACCCTGAATTAAACCGGTTTATTTGAAATAAACCAAACCGCTGATCTGAACCAAGCCAACCCAGACCTAATGGGTCGGGTCGGGTCAGATCCGAATCGAACCTGACCCGGACCCGAAACCCAAACTAAACCCTAACCGGATCCCCCACCGGAAATATTGTTCCCCACCTATAAATCCCCTCGTAAATCGTGCCTAGCCTTCGGAAACCCTAGCTCGTCCGCGCCGTCATCTCCCTCCGATCTCCCTTGCCTGAACCCTAGCCGACGACGTCGTCCTCCCCAAACTCCTCCGCCTCAACCACCTGCCGCCCGGACGCCCTCGACCAGACCTCTCGTCGGCTCTCCTGACCCGCAGCCGACCCAAACTCCTCCCCAGCGGCTGAACCCGACCGCGGCTGTGCTTCCCCGACCGCGGATGTGCTCCCTCGACAGCGGCTGTGCTCCACTGCATCCCCGTCGGACTGACCGATCCACCCGCCGCAGTGCAGTCCCCGGCCAGTGCATCCCCTGCCGGCCCGCGTGATCCCCCACTCCGGCCTGAATTCCCCCGCGGCTGAACCCGCTCCGGCCAACTGTGCTGAGCCGCCCGTCGCCCTAGCCCGACGTCGCCGACCCCGAGCCCGGCTCCCTCCGGCGAAGCCCCCACCGCTGGCCGCCTGAACCCTAGCACGGACAAGGCACAGGACACAGTTCGTGTCGGACACAGCATGCACAGGACGCGGACACGTGAAATTCAGATTTCACGGAGCCCTGTTCAGGTAACCCATTCGCGCTCCTCGTAATTTCGTTTTCGATTCCGTCTGTTGCAACGCGTAGACTGTATAACCCTCTCGATGTTCGTGCAACCCGCTCGATGCGTCGCGTCCTGTGGTGATCGCACACCGCGATCCAAAAACAGGAAAACCAAAGCCCTGTTTCACCCCGGAACTGAGTGCGCCCCGCCAAACAGGACGACTTGGTCGCACGCGGCCTTTTCCGAAATGTGCGCGTCGTTGATACGGACATGTAGGATTTCGCAGAGGTTTATTTGGATGTGCGTGCACACCGGAATCAACGCGTATCCGCCGACAACGCCCCGTATCCGCCTATTCTAGAATACGCTGTAACTTTGTGTACACACGTCGGATCAAGACGAAACTTGCGCCATCGGACTCGTAGAAATATGCTGGTCCTGTGACCCAAGTTTAGTTCGATTCTGAGAACGTTGACAAAATCGTGTATCGTGGGCCCCATCGGCTCCACTTGACGGGCGATTTTGTGATCGGCTCATCGAAATCCAATTCTGGAAGTTCCGTTAGGTTCGTATCATCGTTGATGACTAGTTGACACTGAGTTTGAGGAATTTGGAGACCTTTGACCCTGACACATTTTTTGGTACAAAGTGGCCCACATGTGGACCCCGCTTTGACCCAAAAATGTTATTTTTGCCCATGTGTCCAAATTGGACTTAAGGACAGGCGTTTCTAGCTATTTGATATCTTTTGAGACTGTTGGTGATATTTGTTACAGCTTTTGGAGGAGTACCTACAGTATCCACTGATACATGGACGACTGTTGGTATTCAAACCCCAAGCAAGTGTACCTTGCCAAACTTGCAGTATATTGATTCATATTATTCTCTTATTTTATTCATGTGATTGTTGTGCATGCTTAACCTAGGACCGAGTAACTTACTTAGCGTCCGATTATTAGTCGGGTGCCAACCCTGTACGCAGAGTTGGGTAACGTCACCTAGAGATGGACATTCGTGACCCTTTATATTCTCTTACTTGTCTTATCAAGTACACTATGACCCAGGACACTTGATATTATTCATGAGATAGAGTCTTCCTGATATATTCATGGTGATTCTGTATAGGATACAGGTTTATGACATAGACATTATATTCATAGATATTATATGACTGGTTGCATTAGCTATGATCCCGCTCGACATGGACATGAGACGTTATGGTCATGAGATGCGTGGTTACATTGGTTGGGGAGAGACACACAGGCTACAGGTTGTACTATATATATCTACTACTATTGTGAGGTCGTAGACTCTCGAGCAGAGCTAGACACATTACCGGTTATTACCGCTACCGGCTCCCCGACACAGAGCTTGTAGTGGCTCAGCCTGAGTACTTGTGATGCTCTCATCTTATATTTCACATAGATGGTTATATAGCTTACCCTATTTATTTCATTATCTGTTGCACTGCATTTATTTTGGCTTGTATTATCTGTACCTTGTTATGTCCCCTGAGGACCTGGATCCGGATTATGTCCCCAGGATTTTCAGACGAGATCTATCCCGAGGTATACGGGACCGCAACAGGAGCTGTACTGACACCCGAGGACGAGGTGGTAGCTGAAGACTTTTCCTGAGCATCCATGTTTCATGCTCAGTATTTATTTTATTCAGTCATTTATATTTTTGTCTGTTGAACCATTGTATCAGATATTTATCGGATTATTTCCCGAAGCACTTTGTTGAGACTGGTTGATGATTTACATTCCTTATATTCTGTGGATCATATTTTATATCTTGTGTGGATGAGATTAGTTGTGCCATGTTGTCGTAGACTTTGTTTTACAGCTTAAGTATGCCCTGATGGATCCATTAAATTGGGTTTGTCCATCGGTGTGTGCTGCTGGCCATTGCCACGTGTCTAGTCCCTTGGTATTTTGGGACTGGGGCGTGACAATGAGGTACGGCTATCGCTTCCTCGGACAATACAGCACCTGCGAACAAGCAAATTATTGGTAGGTCAGTACTTTGGAGAAAGTACTGGTGAGTATAAGATCAACGAACATATGCAATATTCACTAAACCAACACTAAGTAATTATGTTATAAAATATTATATTACTAATGATATTTCTAGTTTTACCTAGGTTCGTTTCATGTAGTATAGGAACGGAGTCATATTACTTCTTTTGGAAACATCTTTGAAAGCCAGAGTTTATGTTCGATATACAAGCAAGCAAGCAAGGCAAGCAGTTCATGCATGATATGCCGATTCATTTAATAACTCTGGTGCACAGCGTGTCTCGTGAGCCATATTCATTTCTTTAAAGACTCTAGCATGCAACTAGTTGACTATCTTCTTATCATCTCTCTCTCTCTCTCTCTCTCTATCTCTTATCAACAATTATCATCTTATCGTATGAACGAGATAGAAGCATATACGAAAATAAGACTTCTCTATGAAAGCATTTAATACAAGAGAGCATGTCTGGTAGCATGAATATCACTTATTCAGTAATTCTTACCCTTTTGCTGAACGGTTATCCCTTCAACAGACATATAAGTTAGCAATAATATACATAATTATATATGTTTTATTCTATGTCTGTCTCTGCATCAAACAGTTAGGTAAGCAAGAAGGCTAAATCCTAGCATGCGACCTAACTATATGATGGCCCATGAGTCTACTTCCTCATGAATAGAAGCAGTGTTATCACCGCCCAGCACTGCACTAATATACTCGCTCATATACTAGCTGCTTTGACATGTGAACCAGATATCTAATAGACATGAATACCCTATGATCGCAAGAACTTCTTTGCCACAGGGTATTCTCTTTGATCCCCCCTTGGGAGAACGGTCCCAGTGCCCCAGGAACCATTCATGGAATTATCCTTGTGCACAAGTTATCTAAAGACCAATATACGAATACAACTCTATCATATAAACTATATATGGATGTAGCAGTTCAATAAACAAGCATATAATCAATCTTTTTTCTTCTCTCTGCGGACAGGCCGCCATCTCTATCTCTATGCGGACTGGCCACCATCTCTTTGATATCATTCAAGCATTTCAAACAGTTCTATCTTTCAAGCATCAATGATAAGCAAAACATGGCATGATTCTTCTATCTCTTTTAGCTAAGCATGTAGTTTTACTCTTGTTTAGCATACGATGGAAACATATGAGCATTCTATTACTCTTGTTTATTAGCATGGCAGCAGTTCATTCGATAGCGGTATCCGTGTAACTAAGCATGCAATATTATATTCTTTAACTTAGCATGGTAATGGTTCTATCTCTTTTAGACAAGCATATAAGTTTTCTAGTTAAGCATGCAGGTTCTCGTTCTATCATTCCCAATGTGAATATTATCTTATTAAGCAAACAAGTATTGCAAAAACTCATATTCATTATTAGGCGTGCAAGAAATAGATAATGAAGTTCTTCCTACTCATCTAGATCAATCATCTTCTGGTTCAACAAGGAGATCTTCAAGAAGGTTTTCTTTTTGAGTCAGCAAACCGATATCTTTTGTACATAGTACCAACACGGAGCGAGGCACTACATACTTACCCACCAAAAAAAGTTTCGTCCTCGCAACTCAAGGAGAAACTTTCGATATCTAGAGCAACGATAGTCCTCATCCCTCGCCATCCTCAATTGAAAACTCTAGCAATCAACAAGCATAAAATCATAACTCTCAAGCAATAAATCAAATCCAGGAAATTTTGTGTGCACATCTTTGAGAATATTTATGGACTTATTATATGGAACACTCAACTCAGCAACGATATCAATGCACAAGGAATCGTCATCTAAGAACAGCAGTGAAATGGGCGTAAGGCCAGAGGATGGAGTTGCTATGATACCATTATATCTCGTCTCGATCCCGAAGGTTCCGACAATGCCCCCGTCGGGCATAAATCACCGCCCTCGGCGCTCCTGCGGGACATATATTATTTTCTATCAAGGCATGATGCCATGCGAGCCTGGGTTGCGCTCGCACAAGGCAACATCGTTAAAGTTGTGGCTATCATCGAACCGATCGAGTACGCAGCGGAGGAGCAGTGTTACAAACAAGGGTCCAATCAGAGTATACGGGGCAAAGCTCAAGGCACGAGGTTCTCTGAATACAATGGCATCGTTACATACATTATGTCTCTCTATACAAAAGCAGCTCAAAATATCTTGATACGGCTCAAAACATTGACACCCGATTTCTGGGTCCTGGCAATGAGGCACGGCTATCGCTTCCTCGGATGATCCAGTACCTACGAACAAGCAAATTTTGTAACGCCCCGCTCCGCGCCGGCGTTATATATCAAGGTGAGTGGACAGAACTTCGTTCTCTGATTCTTGCACGCCTTAATAATAACCTGTGTTTTTGCTTGCAATGTTTTCTTAAGAGAATGATAGAACCTGCCTTGCATGTTAATGAATGAACTCACCTAGCTTGTCTTTGAATCAATGTCTGCTAACGAGAATCCTGAATCGCCTGCTTAGAGTGCATGAACATGTTCACTATCGTCTATGCTTCGAGAGAACCATACTGTGCCTGAACGTGTTCAAGTGATAAGTCGGATTGCCCCGCAACAACGAGTATATTCTGATGGTTCCTCTCATCGGCATACTAGAGTTTATTTGATAGTGTTCCATGCATTCGCACGCGGTCGGACAATGGCTTTTGGTGGAAAGCTGAACTGCATGCGTTCAAGCCACCATGGGTCACAGCTGCCATTAGCATCAGAGAAATGAGTCATTGGTATGCTGGACTAACCGCTACCGATCCTGAGTTACTCGGGGACCGCCCTGCATATAGCTAAGTCATTGTGTTGGCTTGGATAGTGACTGCCCCTAAGATTGTGTATCGTGTGTCTAGCCTTGCATCAGACCCTCGAGTCGCATGAGACACGCTGCGCACACCCTGAAACATGAACGGTTTGCTTGCTTGCATATTCAATATGAAACTCTATTTCCAAACATGTTTCTAAACAAGTAAATCGACTCTGCTAGAACTGCATGAAACGAACCTAGGTAAAACTAGAAAGATCACTAGTAATGTAATATTTTATAACATGATTACTTAGTGCCTGTTTGAGTGAATGCTTGTTTCTGTTCAGTTGATTTATCTCACCAGTACTTGTATAAAGTGCTGACCCACCAACAGTTTACTTGTTCGCAGGTACTGGATCGTCCGAGGGAGCGATAGGCGTGCCACAGTCCCGAAGACCCAGAATCCTGGTTTCGATTGTTGCCCCGAGAATGCTATCGTATAAGGGGACATAATGTATGGAACGAACGTGTGCCTTTGCTAAAGGAAACCCAAGTTGCCTCGATTGTCCCGAACGCTCAGTTGGCTAAATGCATTGCATTGCAACAAGTCCCTTTCCGCTGCTTACTCGATTGATGCGATGATAGCCAACTATCAACTTAAACGATTGGCCTTGCACGGGCGCAACCCCAGGCCCGTGCGGCATCACGTCCCCCGAAAGCTCGAACGGGCCATTCGCTTGGCTCCCTTCCTCCCTCGCACCCGCGGGACGGGCGCGGTGATTTGCGTCCGGCGCGCCGAGGCACGGTGATACGTGTCCGGTTCGTTAATTCCCGGCCGCACGGGGCGGGGCAGGGCGGAACGGCGGGCCCGGGCGGGACCGGGGCGTGACAGAATGGTATCAGAGCGGAATCGATTCTCTGGCCCAAACCGTTGCTATGACTCTGAGATATTATCGATATGGTTTTGCAAAGAGCGTTCCTTACAATAAGTCCATAGATATTCTCAAAGTACAAAATGTTTTCTGAACTTGAATTGCTTGACTGTTTCGATTGAGTACGGCGAGGGACGGCACTATCGCTACTCGGGATATCGAGAAGTTTATCCTTGAAGTTTCGAGGACGAAACTTTTTGTTGGTTGGTAAGTATGTAACGCCCTGCTCCGCGCCGGCGTTATATATCAAGGTGAGTGGGCAGAACTTCGTTCTCTGATTCTTGCACGCCTTAATAATAACCTGTGTTTTTGCTTGCAATGTTTTCTTAAGAGAATGATAGAACCTGCCTTGCATGTTAATGAACGAACTCACCTAGCTTGTCTTTGAATCAATGTCTGCTAACGAGAATCCTGAATCACCTGCTTAGAGTGCATGAACATGTTCACTATCGTCTATGCTTCGAGAGAACCATACTGTGCCTGAACGTGTTCAAGTGATAAGTCGGATTGCCCCGCAACAACGAGTATATTCTGATGGTTCCTCTCGTCGGCATACTAGAGTTTATTTGATAGTGTTCCATGCATTCGCACGCGGTCGGACAATGGCTTTTGGTGGAAAGCTGAACTGCATGCGTTCAAGCCACCATGGGTCACAGCTGCCATTAGCATCAGAGAAATGAGTCATTGGTATGCTGGACTAACCGCTACCGATCCTGAGTTACTCGGGGACCGCCCTGCATATAGCTAAGTCATTGTGTTGGCTTGGATAGTGACTGCCCCTAAGATTGTGCATCGTGTGTCTAGCCTTGCATCAGACCCTCGAGTCGCACGAGACACGCTGCGCACACCCTGAAACATGAACGGTTTGCTTGCTTGCATATTCAATATGAAACTCTATTTCCAAACATGTTTCTAAACAAGTAAATCGACTCTGCTAGAACTGCATGAAACGAACCTAGGTAAAACTAGAAAGATCACTAGTAATGTAATGTTTTATAACATGATTACTTAGTGCCTGTTTGAGTGAATGCTTGTTTCTGTTCAGTTGATTTATCTCACCAGTACTTGTATAAAGTGCTGACCCACCAACAGTTTACTTGTTCGCAGGTACTGGATCGTCCGAGGGAGCGATAGGCATGCCACAGTCCCGAAGACCCGGAATCCTGGTTTCGATTGTTGCCCCGAGAATGCTATCGTATAAGGGGGCATAATGTATGGAACGAACGTGTGCCTTTGCTAAAGAAAACCCAAGTTGCCTCGATTGTCCCGAACGCTCAGTTGGCTAAATGCATTGCATTGCAACAAGTCCCTTTCCGCTGCTTACTCGATTGATGCGATGATAGCCAACTATCAACTTAAACGATTGGCCTTGCACGGGCGCAACCCCAGGCCCGTGCGGCATCACGTCCCCCGAAAGCTCGAACGGGCCATTCGCTTGGCTCCCTTCCTCCCTCGCACCCGCGGGATGGGCGCGGTGATTCGCGTCCGGCGCGCCGAGGCACGGTGATACGTGTCCGGTTCGTTAATTTCCGGCCGCACGGGGCGGGGCAGGGCGGAGCGGCGGGCCCGGGCGAGACCGGGGCGTGACAAATTGTTGGTGGGTCAGCACTTTAAAGAAAGTACTGGTGAGTATAAGATCAACGAATAGAAGCAACATTCACTAATACCAACACTAAGTAATTATGTTATAAATTTATTACATTACTAATGATCTTTCTAGTTTTACCTAGGTTTGTTTCATGCAGTACAGGAACGAATTCATATTACTTCTTTTGGAAACATCTTTGAAAGCCAGAGTTCATGTTCGATATACAAGCAAGCAGGCAAGGCAAGCAGTTCATGTATGATATGCCGATTTATTTAATAACTCTAGTGCGCAGCATGTCTCGTGAGCCATATTTATTTCTTTAAAGATGCTAGCATGCATCTAGTGTACTATCTTCTTATCATCTCTCTCTCTCTCTCTCTCTCTCTCTCTCTCTCTCTTATCAACAATTATTATCTTATTGTGTGAACGAGATAGAAGCATATACAAAAACAAGACTTCTCTATGAAAGCATTTAATACAAGAGAGCATGTTCGGTAGCTTGAATATCACTTATTCAGTGATTCTTACCCTTTCGCAGAACGGTTATCCTTGCAGCAGATATACAAGTTAGCAACAATATACATAAACACATATGTTATATTTCTTGTTCATCTCTGCATCAAACAGTTAGGTAAGAAAGAAGGCTGAATCCTAGCATGTGACCTAACTATATGATGGCCCATGACTTTACTTCCTTATGATTAGAAGCGGTATTTATTATGGCCCAGCACTGTACTAATATACTCGCTCATATACTAGATTCTTTAACACGCGAACCAGCTATCTAATAGACATGAATACCCCCCTGATAGCGAGGACTTCTTTGTCTCAGGGTATTCTCTTTGATCCCCCTAGTGCGAACAGTCCCCAGTGCCCCAGGAACCGGTCGTGGGATTATCCTTGTGCATAAGTTGTCTAAAGACCAATGCATGCAAGCAATCTATCAGATAAACTATATATGGATGCAGAAGTTCAATAAATAATTATATAATCAATCTCTTCTCTTCTCTCTACGGATAGGCTGCCATCTCTATCTCTATGCGAACTGGCCACCATCTCTCTGATACCATTCAAGCATTTCAAACAGTTCTATCTTTCAAGCATCAATGATAAGCAAAATATGGCATGATTCTTCTATCTCTTTTAGCTAAGCATGCAGTTCTACTCTTGTTTAGCATACGATGGAAACATATAAACATTCTATTACTCTTGTTTATTAGCATGACAATGGTTCGTTCGATAGCGGTATCCGTGTAACTAAGCATATAATATTCTATTCTTTAACTTAGCATGGCAATAGTTATATCTCTTTTAGACAAGCATACAAGTTCTCTAGTTAAGCATGCAGGTTCTCGTTCTATCATTCTCAATATGAATATTATCTTATTAAGCAAACAAGCATTACAAAAACTCAGATTTATTATTAAGGCGTGCAAGAATCAGAGAATGAAGTTTTGCCCACTCACCTAGATCAGTTATCTTCTGGTTCAACAAGGAGCGCTTCAAGAATGTTTCTTTTTTGAGTCATCAAACCGATATCTCTTGTACATAGTGCCAACGCGGAGTGGGGCACTACAACATTGACCTAGACAGCGTTCTATCACAGATGTTGCGGCATAGGCGGGACGTATCCACGTACTCGTACCCTTATTCTGGGTGCAGGTCATGACACCTGAGCTACAAGGTCCAAGACTGCAACTACTCTTCCTAGGGTCTGTAATATGTCGGACACCAGTCCTCTAAGTCATCGACTAAAAAATATATCCAGTCAGGATGGGAGCGAAGTACAACCCAATAGCAGTTCCAATTAATTGACAAAGACTATAAGACAATATGTTATAAACAGTGAGAAAATAATAAACTGATACAATGGCAAATAGTAAAGAGAACAAGCAATGTAAGCAATAAGGTATAGCCAGTACATATATGAAATGAAGGAGAAAGGAACTACAATATCATATACAAGGTAATGTAATATATAAAACTGAAAATGAAAAATTGTAACTATTCTAAGTGTTTAAAATAATAGTTTTGATATGTGATCGACTTGGGAACTTATATAATAGCTAAATGTCTGGCTAATCATATGTGAGATGTATGATTAACACTAACAATATTTTATAATTTATAATAGAAATATGATCACATCTCTTACTAATATTTTTTCCGTCCCAACTAGTACAGTGGATCCAACCATGACACGTTACGATATACGATCAATGTCTGATAACAATACCATGTACAATATCTAATGTCAATATCGTGTACGATGTTAATACGATAGCCATTGTAATATATCATGACTGAAGATCCAAGCTATATACCAGTCTGTGTACCATAGTATCAAGAATCAGATGTAATATTTCTAAATACTTAAAATATAGTAATTATTAAATAATAGAAACAATCAGAGAATGTACTCGCTTGAGGTCCAGAGCAATGAATGCCAAACTGTGTCTATATCGATGCCGCACAGACCTATTTATGAAATTCTATGTCATTTGGTGTATAGGAGAAATAAGCATGCTTAAATAAGTTAAAATATAATTTTTAGGTCAAAACTAGGTCATACTAGTCAAACTAGGCCAAATCTAGGTCAACACGGTCAAACTAGATCATTTTCTAGTTTTAAGGTTAATTTTAACCTATTTACAAGGTTTATAAAGTTATATTAGGTCTTAACAAGTTACTATTTTGTTTTTAGGTGATAGCTAAGTCAAACTAGTCAATACTAGTTAATACTAGGTCTATACTAGATTTCTAGGCTATACTAGTAAGTATAGTATACTAAATATCATGTATATATAAGATAGACCCCTAGATACCAATAACTTATAGTATCTTAGCCCATACACCTATTACTTAACTATACCTTAACCAATATACTATTACCTCACTAATACCTTAACCCAATTCCAATACCTTGACCAATATCACAATACCTAGTAATACCTTGGCCTATAGCCAAATATCTTGCTAATACATCAATACCATAACCAATACCTTGATATCTTAGACAATACCTCAACATCACCCCGTATCTTAGTCTCTAAACTAATACCTAGATCCTAGTATGCTAACTCATATCTAATACCAATATCCTGGTATTAATACCCAACTCATGATATCTTGGTACTCAATTCTAGAATCAACTTACCTTATTATCCTGACTCAAAGTATCACTCTAACACCCATAATACTACTCTAACACAAGTGACCACACCTAGATCTACATAGCACACCCAAACACCTATACCCACAATTCTGCACAGATCCAGGCTTTGTTGTGCAGTGCCTAAAACCCCCCTCCATGTTACCCTTATGCTGCTACCATGATTGTAGCCCCATCTCTACTTGATACCACTACCTCACAGACATTATTCCTAGCTAGACCCAACACTATACTCTAACACACACAGAACTGAAATACATATACACACACTCGTTCAAACACTTGCTGAACACTCCCTTGGCCTCTTACCCAGTCCCAACTAGAACATCACTCCTCACTGATATCCCTTGGGTACACACTCTTACTTACTTCCTATCAGTTGTTGATTCAGATATAGGAGCTACGTCTTAGATCCTCCCTTCCCAGGTAAACCCACAAGTTCAAGGGATACACACAAAGTTGCATCCATCTCCTGCATATGCTGGGTTCACTCACTCTTCCCTACCTCTCTAATCCGATGCACCGCACCAAACCACTGCTTCCATTTCAGCAACTCGCAATGACCCGAGCTTCCTGGTCCAAGTGTATAGTCGTGCACAACATGCACTAGCTACTGTACACCCCAAAACTTCCTCCACCACTCCACTGAATACTCCTATCCTGATATACATGTGCACAATATTGATACACTCCACACATCCTATAACTACTCTGGACAGTCTCACCCAACAGTCACCAACCCAGCACACACACCACTCACAACTCACTGATATCACTCACTTCACACCCCCTTCTAACTGCTGCAAAATTGAGCCCCATGGACTGTACTTCAGTCCCGACACAGGATACAACACAGGTACTTCCCTCATACCTGCTGAACCTAAACTTTAACTTCCCAACTGATTTGCACACAACAACCAGTGCACAACCCAAGCATTGTTGTTACTCCCAACCTCACATTTGCACCTAAAACAATCTACAGTTGCAGACACAAGTATATTAATTTGCACATAATGACACCTACCATATTTTCTTTGTACTCTCAAAGCTTGAACTAACCTTGCATCATACTACCTTATATTCCCTTCCTGCAGACAACCCAGAACCCTTACACACATACACAAACACATTAGATACGCGCATCTTAATTTCTACCTGCAGCTCTCACTACATGTACATACACACTGGCACACATGTATCTGCTATTTAACTCTCATTACCCCCATACACTCACTACCAGGTTTTCCCCCTCTTAAGTCCATACTGGTTACTTTACCACACTATACACACAAGCAGTGAAACTCCAAGACCCACTGCTATGATCACACCTTACCCGACCTGTACACCCCTCACACCCTCAACTGATGATTGTCACGACCCGCACCCAGAATTTGGGCATGAGCCATGGGTACGTCCAGCCTACGCCGCAGCATCGGCGGTAGAACGCTGTCTAGGTCTCAAACATAACACATCTTGTCAATAGTCTCAACTCCATAAGGAGGACAATGATAATATAAATCCACAGTTTTATAAATATACTCAATCACAAGCTATATGAAAGTAATTAGCACGATGAGAAATGAGAATAAAGAGTTCTATCATAAGTCAACACAAATAAGTACATCACAAGTCCTGAGTCTAGATGTCCTCAAAAGTCATAAATAATACAACTCAAATCTCAGTCTAGTACAATAATACATGAATAGAATAGTCTAAGTGCAGGCAGGTAGGATCTCCTCTAGGATGGGCAACTCCTCTGGGATTTCTGGTATGAAATCTCCCTCTAGTCCCGGGCCGTAGTGGGTGGTGCAAAAATTCTCCAAGTCCTCTGAAAATATTATCCAGTCAGGATTGGAGCGAAGCACAAACACTAAACAACAGTTTCATTTAAGTTGACAAAAACTATAAAACAGTATAAGGAATACAAGATGAAATAAATACTGGAAATGCAGAGCACTGGTGAATATGAAATAGGTAATAGAACATCTAGCAATGAACAATATACAGTGAATGCTAGAACAAGTAAATCTGAAATAAAAAAATAAACATCTGACTAAGTGTTTGAAATATCAGTTTATTATGTGATCGGCTTGGGACGAGATCAGGCTGGTTACATATGATTAGCTATGATTCTTGTAGGTCAGGCTAACCATCTGGTTAGCTATAATGCATGTAATGGTCATGCTAATCATATATAACAGCTATGAAGCATGTAATGGTCAGGCCGCACCCGACGTGAGATGTGGGGTGAGCTATGATGCATGTAGAGTTGGATATGATCACATAATCTACTAATATTTTCCCATCCCCAGCTAGCACGATGGATTCCAATCACGACTCCTCATGACGGGTATCTAGGGTGCTAACCCGTGTATCCACAGTGTCAGAATCAAGTATGTAATACAAGTAGATTTATAGAAGTAATCAACAAAAGCGAAAACTGTCAGAGAATGTACTCGCCTGTGGTCCCGAGGAAAGTGCGATGATCAATGTCCAAGATGAAATCACAGTGACCTAATTGTGGAATATAAATGTCAATTACTGAATTTAAGGAAATAACATGTTTAACTAATTAAATACGAGGCCTGTAGGTCAAATCTAAGGTTTGGAGTTCATAATTTCTTATGTGGTAGGTTTTCCCCAAGATGATACTAGTCGTACTAGGTTTGTACTAGGACATTCTAACTGATGTGGTTCACACTAGGTCATAGATACTGACACTATAATATACATCCATACCACATAGAAATTAACTATAATTTAATACATGTATTTACATATACATATACCTACATATATACCTATATACATGCAGCTAAACTATATGCTAGCATAACCATTAATTCACCACTAACTATCTGTACTAGTAGATGTATATATGTACAAGTCTTTACCCAACTATTAATATTACTAGTGAAACTCAAAACCCAACCCTAGAACCCTGCTAACCCTGGTTCCTCAAATCACAACAACACTCTCTTACCTACTGCAGTACACAGGTCCTATTTACAAAACCTTGATACTGTCCCCTGATCAACACAGATACAAAATTCCTACACTGCACTCACACCCCTCACTGAGACACTGGTTCTCAGTACCAATTAATGGGACACTGATACACTACACAGGTTTCTCACAGGCACTCTCACACACAGGTGTTTAACACAGGGACACACACACATATGTACACACAACTAACACTGGGTACTCACACACAGATACACACAGTCACACAGGTATCCACACAGGCATGCTCATACTGGCAGACACTCACACTCTGGTTACTGATACACAGGCACAGGTAGAGATATTCACACACTGACACACACTCACAGAGGCTCTCTTACTCACTGAATCACTCACCAAACTCACTCACAGGCACATATACCTCACACTGCACTCAGATACACTCACACACTGCTAACACGAGGTATTCTCACACACAGGTATACATTCTGAGTCCTGGGATACACACACAGCTACACTAGGCTCTATGGCACACACACACACATGTATTCACACTGATTGAACTACACAGATACATAACACTCAGACCTACACATACTGAACTGAAATTGACTGCTCACACACAGATACACACTCGCATGGTTCTCACTGCTCACTCACACACACAGCACTCACCGAGAAACACACACACAGGTATTTACACAGTGGAAACTCACTGATACCTGACACTCAGGTTCACTCACTGATACACAGTATCAGTTAAAGACACTGATACAATATGTATTCACTGAGTCACAGGCAGACACAGGTTACTCACATACAGGTATACACAGTATCAAACACTGGTTTACACACAGAACACAGGAAATGCTGAGACATACAGCTAACTCAGCCACCTCACATTGAGACACTGAACTAATACTCTCTTAACCCCTAACACATGCACACACTGTGTCACAGAGACACTCACTGAAGTTAAACAACTATACAACACATAGATACACGGTATCCTCACACATAGAATCCCCTAATCAACACCAATGTCTGATACACAAACCTGGGCCCGACTCCAACACAGAACCCCTTTCCCCCAATGCTGCTACTGATACTAATTCCTAACACAGTCCAAAACCTGTGCACACATAAACCTCACTCGACTGCACAGGAAACCAACACACATCCAGTTCACCCCGACTGCACAGTGGAATCCAACACACAGCTAGCTACACAAGTAATTATATTATGTATATAGATATATCAAAATATGCATAAATTCGAATACATTAGATAGATAAGTCCCTAATAAACATTTTATCGAGCACTTAGTGTGCTAAAATCGAACCTATGCTAAGAACTTCTGAAAAACCCAAAACAAAACCCTAAAACTGGATCTAAACTTACACGTTGGAGGTGTAATCGGTCCACAAGCAAACCCCTAGGGTTAGGGTTCCTGGAATTTGGGGAAAAACACTCGTAGGTCACCAAAACACTAGTTTCTCCTAGGTCTTCATGTAGAACCCTAAAAATCAAAATCTAAACAATTTAGTGGGCTCCTAATGGCCAAACACAATAAAAAATAGGAATTAAATGGATTAAATTCGGGTTTTACCTATTGGGAGATGGTTTTCCAATGAATGTTCTCTTTCTCCAAGTCTTCTTGGTCCAAGCTCCTTGATTCCCCTTTGATGGAGGAGGAAAGTGAATGCCTAGGGTTTGATTCTGAAATTTGTGGGGTGAGGGTGTCACGCCCCGATTTCGGCTAATCGATAATCGTCCCCCGGGCGTGATGCCGTGCACGCGTAGGGCGCGCGTGCACAAGGCCTTAGGCATAAGGATATTCTTTAGAACAATGCAACAGAGTAGACATATAAGATAACACAAGGTTGAGGCATAGAAAAGTTTCTCTTTTATTTATAATGAACATCTTTTTACATCGCTTGACTCAAAAGTATAAAATGCCCCACGGGCTTACAAACTTGGACGCAAAATGAGATAGCCGATCCATACATTATGTCCCTTTACATAGATTCAAAAACACAAAACCACCTTGGGTGCGAGTAAGCACCATCGCCTTAGCGATATTCAGCAATGGAGAGAGAGTGAAAGGCTTCTAGCTTGAGCCTCCAAAAGTCTTGGCCATGAACCGCCAAGGATCCCAAAAGTCCGGAGAGAACTTCAGCTCCTCGCCGCGTTGCCTTGCGCCGGGGAACCTGCTACAACGAGGGTCAGTACTTCGGAAAGTACTGGTGAAGGCTAGCTGCTCAACTTTACCAAGCTCATGAGATGAGATCTAATGAGTATGCTACAATTATGTTCTTAGGTGGGTTTCTATTCTTGCCTAGTTCAGATTTCATTTAGCAGGTATGCAAGAACAAAATAACATAACTTCACCTGCCACCGTTCGGTGACTTTACCTGTACCGTCTGAACCACCTGTACAACTTACCATAGCCTTCCCTGTCACGAAGACATAGTTAGTCTGCACAGTTTAAATATACACAACATCTTTCTTTGTTGTTTAGGAGCCATCATGGGTTTAGTCTGGGCTGGCGGCGACGCTTGCAGCGCGGGTAGCTAGCCCCGCTACAATTCTCCGCTCCCACGACTAAGAAAGTAGATTCCGCCCGGGTCGAAATGGCCCGGTGCCCCGGTAACCGTTCGCAGAAACCTGGATCCCTTGTGCACAAGAATTCCCATGACCATTTCTATGAACCGAACTTCATAGATTTACTTACTAGCGATTTAAAGAACATCATGTACGAAACTGCTTTACTGTACTATCACAATCAACCAACAGTTATATGAAATAACATGCAGCAGTTTATAGAATAACACTTTGAACTATCAATAAATACCAACCCATTAAACACCCAACGAACATGCATGCATCAATGAATTTATGCAAGGTTTTGTATGACAAGCAATGGGTGTTCCAAGCCTACTTCTTATCTTATCTTGTTATCCAACTTGTTACTTAATTGGTATCGTTTGATTGAATGCACAACTGAGTCAATTTTATTATGAACGGAGCCCTTAGAAAGAAGGTGCTTATCGAAATAGAGCCACTCACAAGTTTGTTGAATAGGAAGAAGAAGGAGAGATCCCTAAGACTCCGCTCGCGCGTCGTCTACACGATCACCTGCACGCACCAACGGATGATCAATACCTCCTGCTTCGGTCTCCAAGGCTCGATACGAAATGCAAAATCCTAAGAACGAAAGCAATGAAATCCATTGAAACCGTTCAAGAAAACGCAAGTCATAAAACCAACAAGAAAGCATCCAAGCGGCACGAAAACGGACAAGAAACCAACGCAACGGAAAGGCCCCTCTCGACTCTGCCGCCGAGTCCATCCTCGAGGCACAATCCATTGTATATGGGACCTGATTCCGAAGAAACCAATCCATAACGAGGAAAGAATCTTAATTCAATCTGTCCCGTTCGGACGGTCGTAAGTATTTCTTGGCCGCGCTCCCCGAATAGGGGGAACGGGGCATTACATCATAACCATCCAAAAGAAAATTTTGTCCCGAAACTTAGGAATAGAACCTACCACTAAGGAATAATGAGGGGAACCTTTCCCTCATATCAGCTTCAAGTTCCCAGGTCGACTCCTCGACCGAGTGGTTCCGCCACAGGACGCGTACTAGCGAGACAGTTCGGTTCCGCAACTGCTTCTCTTTACGATCCAAAACTTGGACAGGCTCCGCCGCGTACGACAAGTCCGCTTGCAGATTCAACTGCCCCAAGTCGACTATGTGGTTCGGGTCGTGTACAAACTTTCTCAGCTGAGAAACGTGAAAAATATCGTGTACTACTAATAGGGCAGGCGGCAAGGCAACTTGATAGGCGACCGGAGTAACCCGTTTGAGAACTTCAAACGGTCCAACAAATCTCGGACTTAGCTTTCCTTTTACTCCGAATCGCATGACTCCGCGCATAGGCGAGACTTTCAAGAACACATGGTCCCCTTCAAAGAATTCAAGGGGGCGACGTCGAGCATCGGCATAACTCTTTTGTCGGCTTTGTGCTGTCTTCAACCGTTCACGAATCAACCGAACCTTTTGTACGGTTTGTTCAACCAGCTCCGGCCCAAGGATTTGCCGTTCTCCGACTTCGTCCCAACAGATTGGTGACCTACACTTCCGCCCATACAAAGCCTCGTACGGAGCCATCTCGATGCTGGACTGATAACTGTTGTTGTATGCAAATTCGGCCAGCGGCAGGTAGACGTCCCAACTTGACTTCGAATCGATCACGCAGAGGCGCAACATGTCTTCTAGTATCTGATTCACTCGTTCCGTCTGACCATCGGTTTGTGGATGATAGGCTGAGCTGAACTTCAACTTGGTCCCCATCGCCAACTGAAGGCTCTCCCAGAAACGCGAGATGAATCGCCCGTCCCGATCTGATACTATAGAAACTGGCACTCCGTGCAGCCGGACTATCTCGTCAAGGTAGGTCTGGGCGAGGCGATCGGCGCTCCAAGTACTTTTGATGGCAATGAAGTGTGCAGACTTGGTTAACCGGTCGACGATAACCCAGATTGCGTCGTTCCCCCGTTGCGTCCTTGGCAGGCCAACAATGAAATCCATGCAGATGTGCTTCCACTTCCATTCCGGGATAGCAAGATTTTGCATCTCCCCGCCCGGCCTCTGATGCTCTGCTTTCACCCTTTGACAAGTTATGCATTGGGACACAAAGAGTGCAACATCTTTCTTCATGCCGTGCCACCAGAAGGTCGTTCGGAGGTTCTTATACATCTTCGTGCTCCCGGGATGGATCATATAGGCCGCGTAATGAGCTTCCGCAAGGATCTCCTTTCTAAGTTCTGAATCATCGGAGACGCATAGCCTTCCCTTCACCCGCAACGCTCCATTTTCATCTACTGCAAAGTCCTTCGCCTTCCCCGCTAGAATCTGCTCGTGCATCTTCCTTAGGAAAGGGTCGTCTTTCTGAGTAGATGTGACCCGCTCTATTAGGTTGGGTACGAATCGCATTTGAGCGACCCGCGCGCCACGATATCGAATTCGGAGTTCGATGCCCAACTCTTCTAAGTCCCTTCGTAACCTACGATCGACTGACAGAGATCCAACGAAGATCCGACTCAAAGCATCCGCTACAACGTTCCCTTTTCCAGGCGTGTAGTCTATCGTCAAGTCGTAATCTTTTATCAATTCTAGCCAACGGCGCTGACGAAGGTTGAGGTCCGTCTGGGTGAATAGGTACTTCAAGCTCTTGTGATCAGTATAAATTCGGCAAGGCACTCCATAAAGGTAGTGTCGCCACAATTTCAGGCCAAAGACAATTGCCGCTAATTCCAGGTCGTGTGTAGGATAATTTTTCTCGTGCTTCTTTAGTTGCCTGGAGGCATAGGCTATCACTCGATCTCGCTGCATAAGTACACACCCCAAACCTTGCCCGGACGCGTCGCTAAATATTTGGAATCCCGAGATCTCGTCTGGTAGTGCAAGTAACGGGGCAGAGGTGAGGCGATGCTTTAACTCTTTAAACGAAGCTTCGCAGTCGACGGACCACTCAAATGCGACTCCCTTTTGTGTGAGGCGAGTCAGAGGTAGTGCAAGTTTGGAAAAATCCTTCACGAACCGTCTGTAGTAGCCCGCTAGCCCGAGGAAGCTTCGAATCTCGCTAACGGATGCAGGTCGCTTCCACTCGACAATGGCCTCCACCTTCTTCGGATCGACTGAGATGCCTCCCGCAGAAATGATGTGCCCGAGGAAAGATACACTACTTAGCCAGAATTCACACTTACTCAGTTTAGCATATAGCTGGTTGTCCCGAAGAGTTTGTAGCACGGTCCGCAAGTGCTCTGCATGTTCTTCCTCACTCTTCGAATACACCAAGATATCATCGATGAATACTACTACAAACTTATCGAGATAGGGCCGGAACACAAGGTTCATTAAACTCATAAAGGCAGCGGGTGCATTGGTTAGTCCGAACGGCATCACCAGGAACTCATAATGGCCATAGCGAGTTCGAAAAGCTGACTTTGGCACATCGTCTGGCTTGATCTTTAGTTGGTGATAGCCCGAACGGAGGTCGATTTTAGAGAATACCGTGGCAGCTTGCAACTGATCGAAAAGATCGTCTATTCTTGGAAGAGGATACTGGTTACGAATGGTTGCTTTATTCAATTCTCGATAGTCGATGCAGAGCCGCAACGAGCCATCCTTTTTCTTTACGAATAGTACAGGCGCACCCCACGGAGATACACTAGGCCGAATGTATCCTCGATCTAGCAAGTCTTGCAACTGTACTTTAAGCTCCTTCAATTCTGCCGGGGCCATTCGATACGGCGTCTTGGAAATTGGTCGAGTTTCTAGGAACGTGTCTATAGTGAACTCTGTCTCTCGATCGGGCGGCATGCCTGGCAACTCATCGGGGAACACATCAGAAAAATCTGCCACAACGGGAATAGACTCAACGTTTGCGCAATCTTGCCGAGTGTCTCGAACGGACGCTAAGTACCCTTCGCAGCCGGAGTGAATCATCCGTCGAGCAGACATTGCTGAGATCACCATGCAGGCATTCGACGCTTTCGACTCAGGACTGCACGTGAAGCAAAACTCGGTCTCGCCGGGCAAACGAAACATGACTTCCTTTTTCGCACAGTCGATTGTAGCTGAACAAGCGCCGAGCCAATCCATCCCCAGAATAAGATCGTAGTCCCTTATGTCTAGAACTATCGCATCTAATGATAATTTCCGTCCCCCGATGCAAATGTTACCTTCACGACAGACTAAGCGAGCCGATAAATCTACGCCCGAAGGAGTGCTAACACTTAGGTTTAAGCCTAGCGGTGTCATAGGGAATGTGTGTTCGGCGGCAAAATCCGCCGAAATGAAGCTATGTGTTGTACCAGAATCAAACAATACTCGAGCAGGTACATTATTAAAAAGTAATATACCTGACACCGTCGTGTTCGATGCAAGTGCCTCATCCCGAGTCAAAACGTAGACTCGTCCCTGAGCGTTTTGCGGTACCTGGTTCGCTCGTTGAGTTTGCCCCTGACCCTGAGCTGAGTCATTATTCTGCTGTGGACGGTGTGAAGATGGATCGTTGGAACGGGTTGGACAATTACGAGCAATGTGGCCCATCTTGCCACAATTGAAACATCCTCCTTTGCTCGCGCGACATTCGCTGACGTGGTGTCCTGGCTTGCGACAGTAGGCACAATTCTGTCCTTGCCTCTTTCCTTGATTCGAGTTTTGGGAGCCGCCGTTGTTGTTGTGGCGCTTATGCGCGTTGTTTCCTCCTGTGTTGGCAGGACGCTTGTGATTGTGATTTTGCACAGCGCCGGTGCAAACTGGAGGATACTGCGACTCTAGGGACAGTGCATGATTCAAGGACTCCCGCATGGTACGATATTGAGTCACTACGACGTGAGCACAGATAGAAGGTCATAGTCCGAGCTCGAACTTTCGTGCACGACTTTCGGCATCGGCGAGCTGAGACTTGGCAAATTTTGCAAGTCGGTTGAACTCTGAAGCGTATTGACGCACCGTCATGTCTCCCTGCTTCAGTAGCGCAAACTCGTCTTCCTTTTCGCGATGGACAGCGGGTGGAAGGTATTCCTCCACGAAGGCCTTGCGAAACACGGACCAGGAGATAGCCGTTGTGCCACCTTCGCTCAAAATAGCTTGCTTGTGCACATCCCACCAATCATGTGCATTTTGTCGGAGCTGAAGCTGGGCACACGCCACTTTCTTGGTCTCGTCTAGGCACAGCGCTTCAAAGTGGTCCTCCAACTCGACCAGCCAGTCCATCGCTAAGGAAGGGTCCTCGGTGCCTTTAAACGTAGCACGGCACATCTTCTTAAATTCAGATATCGACACGATTGACCCATTCTCGCCTGAGGGTAAGGTACCCTGGGAATTCTGCGGTCCGGTGGCTTCAGCAACTATAGGCACGGTTGCGGGGGCGGATGCAGAATGATTGTTGGCGACCATATTCGTCACCATTGTTTGCAGGCTATTCATCTGCTTCTACTGTGTATCCGCCTGAAATCGCTGCGCCACGAATTGAGCCTCAATCCGTGACTCGAACTGACTCTGCCGTAGTTCAGCTTGTTTCTGCTGCGTCTCCATCAAACGCATCATTCGCTCGAACGGATCGGCAGAGGGTGCGGCAGCTGGACTCCCAGAGCTGCCCGAGGTGCCTGAACTACTCGCTTGCACTTGCGCCACCATCTGCGCTTGTGCACCCGGCTCGGAAGTCGTTCCTTGAAAGGAAAGTAACTTGTATTAGTCTCAAGGTATATTATGGACTCACTGTATGGAACGTATCTCATTTTGGCCAAGCGAATTCAAAGGTCTACTCGGAAGGAACAAGGTCCCTTTAGAAACTTTCTTTGTGAGACCAAAGGATCTGAAGCATGCTCTGATACCAATATGTCATGCCCCGATTTCGGCTAATCGATAATCGTCCCCCGGGCGTGATGCCGTGCACGCGTAGGGCGCGCGTGCACAAGGCCTTAGGCATAAGGATATTCTTTAGAACAATGCAACAGAGTAGACATATAAGATAACACAAGGTTGAGGCATAGAAAAGTTTCTCTTTTATTTATAATGAACATCTTTTTACATCGCTTGACTCAAAAGTATAAAATGCCCCACGGGCTTACAAACTTGGACGCAAAATGAGATAGCCGATCCATACATTATGTCCCTTTACATAGATTCAAAAACACAAAACCACCTTGGGTGCGAGTAAGCACCATCGCCTTAGCGATATTCAGCAACGGAGAGAGAGTGAAAGGCTTCTAGCTTGAGCCTCCAAAAGTCTTGGCCACGAACCGCCAAGGATCCCAAAAGTCCGGAGAGAACTTCAGCTCCTCGCCGCGTTGCCTTGCGCCGGGGAACCTGCTACAACGAGGGTCAGTACTTCGGAAAGTACTGGTGAAGGCTAGCTGCTCAACTTTACCAAGCTCATGAGATGAGATCTAATGAGTATGCTACAATTATGTTCTTAGGTGGGTTTCTATTCTTGCCTAGTTCAGATTTCATTTAGCAGGTATGCAAGAACAAAATAACATAACTTCACCTGCCACCGTTCGGTGACTTTACCTGTACCGTCTGAACCACCTGTACAACTTACCATAGCCTTCCCTGTCACGAAGACATAGTTAGTCTGCACAGTTTAAATATACACAACATCTTTCTTTGTTGTTTAGGAGCCATCATGGGTTTAGTCTGGGCTGGCGGCGACGCTTGCAGCGCGGGTAGCTAGCCCCGCTACAATTCCCCGCTCCCACGACTAAGAAAGTAGATTCCGCCCGGGTCGAAACGGCCCGGTGCCCCGGTAACCGTTCGCAGGAACCTGGATCCCTTGTGCACAAGAATTCCCATGACCATTTCTATGAACCGAACTTCATAGATTTACTTACTAGCGATTTAAAGAACATCATGTACGAAACTGCTTTACTGTACTATCACAATCAACCAACAGTTATATGAAATAACATGCAGCAGTTTATAGAATAACACTTTGAACTATCAATAAATACCAACCCATTAAACACCCAACGAACATGCATGCATCAATGAATTTATGCAAGGTTTTGTATGACAAGCAATGGGTGTTCCAAGCCTACTTCTTATCTTATCTTGTTATCCAACTTGTTACTTAATTGGTATCGTTTGATTGAATGCACAACTGAGTCAATTTTATTATGAACGGAGCCCTTGGAAAGAAGGTGCTTATCGAAATAGAGCCACTCACAAGTTTGTTGAATAGGAAGAAGAAGGAGAGATCCCTAAGACTCCGCTCGCGTGTCGTCTACACGATCACCTGCACGCACCAACGGATGATCAATACCTCCTGCTTCGGTCTCCAAGGCTCGATACGAAATGCAAAATCCTAAGAACGAAAGCAATGAAATCCATTGAAACCGTTCAAGAAAACGCAAGTCATAAAACCAACAAGAAAGCATCCAAGCGGCACGAAAACGGACAAGAAACCAACGCAACGGAAAGGCCCCTCTCGACTCTGCCGCCGAGTCCATCCTCGAGGCACAATCCATTGTATATGGGACCTGATTCCGAAGAAACCAATCCATAACGAGGAAAGGATCTTAATTCAATCTGTCCCGTTCGAAATGTCGTAAGTATTTTTTGGCCGCGCTCCCCGAATAGGGGGAACGGGGCATTACAGAGGGAATGGTTTTTCAAATGGAAGCTAGGTTTAGGTTTTCTTCATGAAGGAATGGGTTGAGGGAGGCTCCCCTTCAATATATAAGCTAGGGTTAGGATTTCAAATGCAAGGGTTTAATTAACCCTCCATGTTAAGTCATGAAGAAATTAATTTACTAGGGTTTAGTCATTTCTAGGGTTTGAGATTCTAACCTAAAATTGAAATTTAGGGTTTCACTAAGGCTAGATTACAAGTTAGGGTTTAGCCATTAGGGTTAGACCTAATGGGATTTTAGGGTTTAACCTAAAACCTAATCATCAAGAACACCTATTTAATATTTAATAAACTCAACACACTAATTATTTACATGATCAAATTAAACAGGGGAAATTACACTAATGCCCTAATCTGGAAATGTGGTAGTGACAATGATCAACATCCTCATTTACAGCACCCATAACCTTACAAACCTAACTACTTCACACATCACCACAGGGCCTGTACCAATTGCATTACCTACTGCAGTGTAATGGTGCACTGCACTATAGTGAACTCTGTCACAGACCTTCAATACTTCCCTTCATATTGCTTGTTTTACCCGACTGTTACCAACATCCACACTAATATGTTATCAATCAAGTCACTCCCCTCCTCTCTTCACTAACAGACACCCACAACTTCTCATGCACACTCAAAACCTGAGCACACAACTAAACTCACCTCCCTTACTTAATAATCTCATACCTTCCATACTAACACCACAACCCTCACACCAATAGCCTCACATACACAAAATAATACAATCAATTTGTTAAACACTTGATGAGTATTATGATACACACTCATGATACCATCACCAAACATTCAACCACCATCATGATACACTACTATAGCCTTATGAAGACACTAAAATACTAAATATAATATAAATAACATAACACAGATATTCTAATGCATAATAGAAAAAATTGACATGCTAGAACCCAATGTACATTGAAAATACTCCTCCTACGACTCTGTATCACGACGTATCATGATACGCACTCCTCATATCCAATTATGGACACGTACACACTCTCAAAATATGTTTCCCTAACCAAAACCCTCTATAAAATATTTCTACAAACACCTAGTGGTCCAAATTCGAATTTTCTCCAATTTGGCCACAAAAGTCGATGTAACTCTCTCCATATGTCTCCTATGAACCCAGTTCTTCTTCCTATGGGTAGCCCTTAGCTATGGAAGGTCCATAGGAGTTTATTTCATCATTTAAAACTGAAATGATAAGAGGGACACGAGTTTTACCTATTGGAAGATGGATTTCCAATGTATTCCACCAAATGGACACAAATGAAGGTTGGACACAATCCTCAAGCCAAATGTGTTTCCTCCTCAAGTGCTCCTCTAGCAATGCCAAGCTTCTTAGCCTACTTGAAATGAAAACAAGAGGGATGAGATTGGGAATGGGTGAATTTGGTAGGGAAGGGATTAGGGTGTGCCTCTAATTTTAGGGATGAACTAATTAGGAATAAAATGGAGGTTATTCATGAATGAATAGGCTTATAGAGGCTTTCTCTTAGGGTAGGGTTAGGTTGAGAAATATTTGAATTGACTCAAAGGCCCCTCTCATTCATTCATGAATAGAATCAACTAATCCCATAGAAGAAATATTCTCTTGACTCTAAATAGGTTTAATATACTTAATCTAGTCATGACTAACTAATGACTTAAGTCAAATAGTCTAAACTCAATACTAACTCATTCTCCTAAACTAATGAGTCAAACCATGACTAACTATTTAAATGAATCAATGGGTCAAGTCAAGTCAAGTTGAGTCCACTAATGTCAAGCCTAATTAGAATAGACTAATCAACTAACCAATAATACTATTATTTACAATATACATATCATACACATTATATATATATATATTAAACAAAATATAAACACAATATTTATAATAATATAAAATTTCAAAAATATTCCTATTCTAGAAATGTGGTAGAACTAAATTGGGGATCTAAATTTAAAATAAATTAATGAGATGAGACAGAGAGAGAGAGACCTCCCCCTCAAATGGCCGGCCCCTCTAGCCCATTCTCCAAGTAATCCACATTGACAACAATGCCCCCACTAGTTAATTAAGAGCTTTAATTATGAGGCTATATTAGGAAGCTACTAATTCTTCATGAACTAATCTAATCTCTTTAGTTAATTAAGGGAATGGTCTAATTGGGCCTAGTCCAAATGTTGGCTCAATGTGTCATGATAAACTAATGGGTCCACTAATAACAAGTCTAAAACAATAGGCTAGCACACTAACAAATAAATAAATAGTACAACACATATAATTAATTACTAGCATAATATATAATATTAAATCACTGAATAATAAATATGCTAATACCAAAAATACCCTCATCCAGAATGTGGTACTGACATTAAATCCGTAGGGCTCTCTCCCTCGGTCAGTACCTTAAACTAATTAGCCATTTCCAAGCTGCTCTTTCATAAGTTGTGATGGCTCTTTTGAATAAACAGCATAGTCTATGTCATCTTTCTTTTGCCCAGAGGAGCAGCTAGGAATGAAGCCAGTGAGGCGCGTAGCATCTTTACTTCTTTCTGACAAATCTTAATTAATCAGTAAATCGTTGAAGTGATTTATGCTTTCCGAAGGAAAACTTGAAGTTGAGCTACTTCCCCCTCGTTTTATCAATCGAGCGAATCTATACCTGACTCCATAACTCGTATTAAAAGGAGAGGTGCTCAAAACAAAAAGCAAAGATATTGAATTCGATTATCACTTCATTCGTGAGAAGGATTTCCTTCGGCATAGCCGTTATTACATACCAACTTGGTTTGGTGCCCTTTATAAGATCCGTCAGGTTGGTTGCTTTACTCTACGTATCCGGAGGCTGGGCGAGAGCTCATTCACTTGACTGCTCTCCCTCCTCTCGCGCGTGTGTATACTACCCATGGAGGGAGGGAGGTTAATATTCAAATCATGTCATTTGTTATTTTTATTATATGACAATTAAATCCGTTTATAAAAATTAATTGATAGCCATTCAAATTATTAGCATATATGATAGTTATTCAAAAACGGTCATATTTATTTAGCCTTAAAATATTTTAATCATTACTAAATAAAATCTTTACTTTAATTTTTTTTAGTTTATAAAAAGAAATGTTATATCAAAATTTTAAATTTAATTAAATTTATAAATTTTTCTTATTTTCTTCCCTCCATTTATTTCTTAAGTTTTTTTAAGCCAAACCGGGCCAACTCGGCCCAACCCTGAACCGGCCCGGACCTAGCCCGGTCAGGCCCGACCCACTTCCAACCGGATTCCAGTCCAGGCTGAGTTCAATTTTTTTAAATCCGGGCCGACCCAGCCCGGAACGCTCTCTCCGAGCTAAGCCCGGTTTAGGACCAGTCAAATTCGGTCAACACTGGTCCAGGCCGGGTCGAACACCTTGACTTTTATGTGCTGTGATTCCTATGTGGCACAATAGGATGGAAATGCTTTTGAAAAAAGGACATTTGTTACCATAGTCACAATAGGGTTGGAGATGCTCTAATCTAGGTGATTTGGATATAATAAATGCATCCGTGTCTTACTTGATTAATGAAGGGTCAGATGAAGGTTCAATGTGTTACTCGTTTAATTTGATATGTTATGTTTAGAGCATCTCCAACCCTGTTGTGAGTTTGAAAAAAATGGTTGTCACATAGGAATCGCAATTTCTTATTTCAAAATTATTTCTACAATGTAAGTGTGAAATAAATTGTGAAGTTGACATGGCAATGACATATCAAAGACAATATGAAGTTTGTTGTCTAGATCTAGACAATGGATTGCACAATACTTTACTTCCACATCATCAATTATGAATACAAATATTTATAAAAAAGGAAGAAGTGAAAAAGTTGTCTTGAAAGTTGAAAAAAGAAGATTTTATTGTCTTCTCAGTACTTTAAGAAACACTCAAAATTTCTTTGATTTTCTTCATTGCTTAAAGACGTCAAATTACTTAATGATCCTCTAATATGTATACAGCCATAATAAAGATCTAACAAAATAGAAAAAATATTTCCCATCATTTACAACTATATTAAAAATGCAACTTATATATATCTTATGAGCAAATTAAAATTACTTAATGAGTTTTTTTTTTGGAAAAAATAATTTACTATTCTATTGCCTTCAAATTTAAATACGACAAATCATTCGGTTGAAAGAGACGATATCGAGTTTCCATGTCACTTATTTTAGTTCCATATCTAGACTTTATACTAAGATAATTAACATGAAGGCAACACATGTTTTTGTTTGAGTAGTAATGAGACGTGGTGGTTGTATTCAGAACTTGAAATTAGTTTATACTGTAGTTATGTTTTGAATATTAACCTAGTAATGACATGAACAATCCTAGTAATGACATGAACATCCTAGTAATGATATGTTTGCTAGGATGTTCATGTTCTTAGAGTTAAATGGTTATTTTATACTGTAGTTATGTTTTGTAATTTTTTTCGAACAATCATTTTTTGACGCACGTCAGACTATTGTTTCAAAAACGTTCATTTGAGTTCCGAGACAAATGGTACATTTGAGAAAACGTCCATATAGAAATTACAATTATTTGGTTCGTCCATTCAGTTAGAAACCAAATAGAATCTCGAACGAGACAAAATAGCAAGCCAATTTGATCTTAGATAAGATCCCAAACTGATTACATAGATGATTTATTTTTATTTTTTATTATTTTACTTGACGTGGTCCACTAGTGGGACCCATGCATATGTGTCCTACCAAAGACGATCGATAATTGATTATTAGAATTTCTACGTTAAATGTAAGAACTCATTTTTTAAGAAGAGTATGCTCAATTTGAAGCCCTAATTTATAACTTATATATACTAGTATATATGCACGTGCTTTGCACGTATATTAGAGTGAATGATGTTGATGAGTTAGTTTATTTCTACTGCTTTTAATTATATAGGTTAATGGTTCAACCCTTCGAATTCTTTGGTAACAATTTAAAAGACTTAACAAGTAGCATGAACCCTTTGATTTCCGTAAATGGTTGTCATTATTGCATTTCTTAAATTGTTGTCAGTGGAATTTATTGTAGGTATTCTTTTTAATTACTAAATATGTTGAAGGGTATTTTTGGAACGAAATTTTTTCACGGTGAAGCCTAGTTTTGGCATTATATAGAGGAGATATATATTTTTTATCACATAATTTGTTGTATTTGTCATCAAAGGTTATTTTGTATTATTGGATCATATTTTAGTATTACCGTAAAGACCCACCTCATTTTAGATTTATTTTAGATTTTTTTTTTTTTGATATTTGCTATCAAAGGTTATTTTATGTTGCTATTTTTTTTCTTTCTATTTCATACAAATCTATCTCATTTTAGATTAATTTATTTATTATAAATTTGAATATTATTTGTTTCATCGGATGCTGACTATACAAAAAGTCACCGCAAATTAGCAAATAAAAAATCCGTTTTATTTCATTTTCGTCGCAATGAATTCATAGAACCTTTACCAAATCCCCACGCTCTCTCCATACATCCCTTCTCTGTTACGAGGATCGGATCCAAACGGAATCCGATCTCTCTCTCTCTCTCTCTCTCTCTCTCTCTCTCTCTGCTCTCCAATGTCTCCTATCTTTCTCTCTCTTCTCCTCCTCCTCCTCTTGTCCCACAGCTCCGACTCCCGGTCGATCGCCGACGTCCCAGTTCTCTCCGGCGCCAACGCCGCCGTCGACCTCAACAGTTCCACCTTCGAGGCCTTCTTCAAGAAGTCCCCCGCCGACTTCGCCATCGTCGAGTTCTTCGCACACTGGTAATCCAATCCCCCCCCCCCCCCCCCCCCCCCCCCCCCTCCCCTATCTCTCTCGCTTCATCATTTCGTTGCCATCGCATGTATTTTGTTAATTCTTTTGATCTATTAGACGTTTTTTTTCTTTTTTCGATTAAGTTAAATACTATTGAAAAACCAAAACTTTACAAAACTATAATCCCATCCAGGACACAAAATCTATGTCAGCTTCTATGCCTCTTTGTACAGCATATTTACTGCCGGCAAGTCTCTAAAAGATACGACGGTTTCGTTCTCTCCAGATATGTCATACCACCGCACCAAAAATCAGCCTATCCGCTTGGACGCTCCCGCCCCTTTTCCTTTTTGCGTTTTGACTTCATTCAGGCTCGACGCAAGATCCCTATTGTCCGTGGTAGGTAGTCCAATTGTTAGAAGTTTATATATATATATATATATATATATATATATATATATATATATAAAACAAATGGTCGACTATGAATGGGCGCCACCGGCGTGTAGTAAATGTCGTTGCTTCGGACATGTGAGAGACCAGTGCACAGATGGACAAGAGGAAGTTGAGGGTAACGGGCATCCATGGAGTAGGGGAGGAAAAGAAGAAGGGGATCAGGGAGATAAAGAGGACGAAGAGGGCGCTGACGCGGGTCGAGGAGGAGGGGGAACAGACCATGGCTAATCTTGAT